>JACXGM010026611.1:0-14876 GCA_016801145.1 Umbra pygmaea
TAGGCAAACATAGCCGTAAGACAGAAATAATAATCAGCGAAGTAGAACACAAACACATGGCTTATATACACTCCTAATGACGAACTAAACAGGTGCACCTGTGTGCGCCTCTGGCCCATAGAGACGACTAGAACACATAGTCAATATTCCGGGGAGTCGGATCTCATGCTTCGGGAGCGTTGAGGCGAAGCCCTTACAGTCGAGGACATCCATAGGCGCCGCCCTGACCGCCCCTCTCCTCGGCCTCGGGGTAGGCCGCTCCTTTGATCTGTTGGGGCTTCTGGAGCAGCCCGTGGAGGAGGGGGTTCTGTGAGGTCCACAGGAACAGGTAACGCCCAAGCACAGCAGGACAAGGACACATCACATTTTCCCGCTCACATGAACGCAGCACCACTTAAAGGTCCCAATCACCTGAACACTAGACACCTGCTATCCCTCTGTATATATAGACCTACAGCCCATTTCCTCTTTGCGAGGTATTGTTCATTATTGACTTGCTGAGCGTTTACATTAGTTTGATTACTCCTGTTTCTTGACCAGTTTTCTGTACCCTGTTTATTCTTCCGGATTTTGCCTTTGTACTTCAGCCCCAGCCTTTAACTTTGTTTGACCTAGCCTGCCTGTGACCATCCTCTGGATCTCGTTTGTGTGGATTGGACCGACCGTGTATCGAACCCTCGCCTGCCTGTGACAACCCCTGACCTGGTTCTTGGTGCTCTTCTGACACCTAGTATGAGTACTGACTGGATCTGTCTGTGCCTGACGTATTTGGCTGTTTTTCTGCATTAAAGTCTGTTAACTGTTTACTGTGAGTGTGAGTCACACTCACAGTCACAGTAAACAGTTAACAGACTTTAATGTGACTGTGAGTGTGACTCACACTCACAGTAAACAGTTAACTGTGAGTGTGAGTCACAGTCACATTAAAGTCTGTTAACTGTTTACTGTGACTGTGAGTCATTACAAGGTTGTGCAGTAGCTCTAGTAGGTTTTACCTTCTCTTTTATTGACCAGCTTACAAAAGTTGTGAAAACAATATTTCTTGATAATTTAGAAATTGTATATTTTTCTAGACACACTATGCATCAGTGAAGGCTTGTAAACCTTAGTTGAGGAGGATGGGCTTAAGTTAATATTTGAACAGGAGTAAATAGAATGTTATCGCACACTGGGTTTAACTCCATCTGTTCATCATTTATCACCCTAGTTGAGACATTAGTTTTAGCCCATCCTCCTCCATTATGGCTCCACTACTATCCATACATTGAGTAAACTCTGTAATCGCTAATTTCAGTAACAGGTAAATGATTGAAAAATTTTGTTTCAAGTTTGTTTGTCAATGGGTGCAAGTTTGTTTGTAAATGTACTGCATTTTTGTTTGTGTGCAAACAATAATATACATGATAAATACACGTTTGGAAAAACTATATTTTCAGTATTAATGCAGATACATTGCCCTTGATAATAGGTATTTACACTGTAAAGTCAGAATTGCTTTTTTTGCTGTACACACTCTTTAAAATTAATATGAGAGAAGAATATAGACCATGGGTTTAAAACCAATTTCACGCAGGGCTTTCTCCACAGTTTGTTTTCACTCTTACTTAAATTTAATTATCCCCTCATCTGATTGTTTAGGCCATTATTGTGCAATAATTTAAATCTACACTGTGTATCTCTTTGAGTTGATTCTTAGCAAAAACCCATTTGTTCTTTCAAAAATATGTGCTAATTCATGTGTAACTACTTCCACCAAATAATCAAAGTATTTTCGTTGGCATAGAATCTTCCATTCACAATACATACCAGTGGCGGCTGGTGACTAAAACGTTTGGGGAGGACAGGTTGAAAACCCGCCCACTGTGCCATTTTTTAACACAATTTAGCTATTTATGTTTATATCTACAGTTATTGTTAAAATTTACACAACACACTCTGATTTAAAAAGGACAAAAGTAGGATTAAAAATTTCAAAAATTAAGTCTGTTGTTAACCTCAATCATTTTTTATAGTCCTTTTCCAATAGTAGATTTCACAAAGTGCTTATACAGACACCTGGCCTGAAACCCCATAGAGCAAGCAACAACAGGTTGATGCACAGTGGCTAGGAAAATCTCCCTAGTAGGGTACAACCCTAAGAAGAAACCTAGAGATGAGCCAGACTCACAGGGGTTGTCAGTCCTCTTTTGGCTGTGTCGGGTGACATTATAAGAATATATTTGTTTGTCCACAAGTAATGATCATATTGTGTCATTAAATACAGGTGGCCTGGTTCCAAAGCCTTTTGGCAGCATTGCCATCAACTATTAAATTCAGTGGACAAGAACACAGACAGGGGTCACCTAGGAGTTGTCATGCTGACTGGTTCTGTTTCTAGGTGTACTCCATGGAATCAGGCTGTCCTAAATTTCAACATGACAACAGAAATGTTAGAACACAGCATTCCATGGAATTATAACCTCTCATAGTAGAATGCAGATTGTAACCAACCAACCAACCATGTCCATTGCATATTTTAATACTTCTAGAACAGCTATTTTACCAGAAGGTGGTAATTCTCCTGCATGTTAAAATTACAATTGCTACAGTGAGGTTTTAGACAAGCCAGAGAATACATTAGAAGTTTCAATATTGTCCGCTAATGCTGCATCATAGCGTGCTCACAAGTGCATCAACTCCCTGTAGTTGCACTTGTTAGCAGCCTCCTACCTCTCATCATGTCCTCTAAACGGTTGCTCTTGCATTCCAAGATGAGCAGTCGCATTGATTGGACGGATTAAAGCATCTCTGTTTCGTCTCACTTTAACATTGTGTTTTGCTCTTTGCAAACGAGCTTCCTCATCAATTACCGTGTTTATGGGCACCCAACCAAAAAGCTTCCGTCTACTAATGGAGCCAATGTGTTCACAACACACGTCATGTCTTTTAGTAGCCTGATCCAAATTCTTTTTATTGCAAAATTCCAAGGCAGACAAAATGTTAAACTTTGAAGAAGATTTACGATTCCCCATCAGAAGGCATGGCCGACAATACAGTTCGTTAGTTGTAGGACTGCCTGTTACTAGCCAAGAATGTTTCTCATACCAGACTAGGGCTAAACGATGTTGTGTTTTAGCATCGACATCGCGATGTGCGCATGTGCGATAGTCACATCGCCAGAACATGTGAAGAAGGGTAGCACCCAATGACAGTATAGGTAGCACCACAGTTTACACAATTTGTTGTATGGTTTGTTGCTGGGATGACATTCACGCTCCTCATGCCTGCACAGTGATTGGTTCGCTGTGATTGGTTGTTGTGCCGCTGCTCACAGCCAACATTCTCTGTCACTGGCAGACCTGTACTAGCGAAAGATGAGCGACAAAGAGGACACGCATTACACAGGTAAAAAAGGATGGTATCGTACCAAAAATAAGGTCAAAACCTTTGGGACTATTTCGGCTACAAAAAATAGGATGTTGACAAAAAACAGGTACTTTGTCAGGAGTGTTATAAAGTTGTGGCAACAAAACAAGGAAAAACCACCCATTTGTCTGATCACTTAAACATGCAATATGTAATTTTTGGCCACCAGGGGGCTCTCAATCAAAACAATAGCAAAAGATGTACTTGGATGACGTCGGGAGGTTGCGTGGGATCATGGGTTTTGTTATCGTCGTCAATGACAACCTTCCAATCTAGCGTCTCCGGCAGAAAAAATTTTCACTGACAAAAGTAATGTTAAAAATATTATAACTTTATTCACGTTATGTTTGGTGGTTCCCTGGAACTTAGAGCAACTATATTATATGACGTCATTGACGGGCGACAAAAAGAAACGTCCCGTGTCTTCAAATTAAATTTCAAATTTCTCTGGAACATTTAGGATAATGTAAGTACACAACTAAGAAATATATATAATATATGTATAGTGATGTTTTCTTTCAATGCAAAGTATGTATTTTGTTATTGTTTTGATTGATATTACATATTGTACCTTTAAAACGGCACCACAAAGCTCTTTACGACGAGTACAAAATCTAATCTCGGATGTCAATCAAAACAAAACACTATTTGCGATGCCTTTGCCAGTGTGACACGTCACCAGAAAGGCTGTCAACAACAGAAAGAAATAACAAACGCAATAACGTTTCATAACGTTTCATATCGTAAAGATATGTTGCAATTACACGCCATCTCATTTGCTTATCCATGATTATGATGATGACCAACACTGTTTTACTTTGGCACGTTGGCAAAAAAAGTTGACTTAAAAACAAAAGATTGTGAACCAAAATGCTCATAAGTTCTATTCTATATATTTTCAGTTATATTTTTATAAACCAATCGGGGGTTGGTGTAAAGCTGTTGTTTTATAAAAAAATGTGTACTGCTTTTCTGTTTACAGAGCATGAAGCTTGTTTATTAGTGAAATTATTAGTATCATGGAATGGTAATGATTGACTGTAGCCTACATTGATGGCTTGCAATATCGCAATATCGTTGGGAAACAAAATATCGCAATGTAATTTATTTCCAATATCGTGCAGCCCTATACCAGACCATGTTGATTTTGGAATTTATCTGGCAACCTTGAGCATTTATGGTAAATGTAATCTGTGAAGTTTGGTCTTCCAGCAGTTTTGATCCTGACCTTCTCTGCATAATCCAAACTCTGGAATTGCTGCAACAACAAATAATCCACTAGTGGTTTTTTTCCATCCCACTCTCTGCGCCCAATGCCATGCCACTCTGCCTCGCCACTAATGTAAAAGAGCCGATTACCTCCTCTCGCCTCCTCTAGTAGTCTACAGTACGTTATTTTCCAAACACTTCACCCATCTGCCTGCAGTCACTGATTAAGCATTTTAATCATCATTTAAATTATTTATTTCCAAAGAATAGATTAATTATGTTATAAATTATATAGAGATTTTGTAATAGTTTATTTGAAACAATTACTAATTTTTATATTCTTAAACTCCCTTTTGCCTCTAAAAAAAATGAGGAGGAACAACATCCCCTGCCTCAATGGACGAGCCTCCACTGATACAATAGCCGCTTTCCGACCAAGTAGTTACAGGAACGTAGTTATAGGAACAGTCCACTTCTAAACAGTTCTACTAACTACCAGGGGCGTCGGACTGGGGGTAAAACCAATACTGATTACCAGGGCCCAAGGGGAGAGAGGGCCCTTGAAATGTCTGGAATATATTGGGGTTGAGGAACATGGGGGCCCATCAGGACTGCCTATGCATAGGGCCCAGGTTCTTGTGCTACACCGCTGCTAACTACTCTCCCTCAAAACCGGTTTTGCTCTTTGCATTCGCACTGGTCAAGTGGCCATAGGAACTGGTAGGAGGGATAAGGGCGCGACGCAAGCACCGCAACAAGCTTTTATAGCGTTGTCACTAGACTTTAGTGTAGCGCTACATACACTAAACAACTTTTCACAGTTTAATGTTTGTAACACTGGGTGTATAATTGGAGATAAGTGTGTAAATCATCTTATGTATGCGGATGATCTGGTTGTTTTCAGCCCAAGTAGTGCTGGGTTTCTACCGCGGCTTGCTGTTCTTTCAGATTACGAGGCTGAAAATTTTACAATTTTATAAAAATAATATTGTGATGATAATGTCGTAATACCGAAGTTCGAAACGCGGCGTTTAAAAACTAAACTGGATTCATAGAAATTGAGTAGCTACTTAACACAGAAACACAAAAGACGAAGGCTCCAGCATGATATGTAGCATTATACGCAACAGACAAACGAAGCGACCGGTGTAATTTATAAATTGGACCAATCAACGTGGACCTAGGAAAAGGGAAAATGGAAAGACCCTGCTCTGGAGTAGGAGCTAAAAAGTTTATAGGAACGGCGGTGAGAGGAACTAAATAATCCTGCAATTTCTTCTATCGTAAAGCAAGAAAAAAAGGGTTATAGGAACGTTATGTTCTAGGAACTGCAAAAATCCCTGCGGTCGGAAAGCGGCTAATGGTGCCGCTCAAATTGCGGCAGCCATGTTAAGCCACCATCTTTAAAAAGACATTAGCCAAAGAGGGACATACCTGGAAATTCGAGCTCGGCCTTTCGTGCTTTTACAATAGTGGCACCGTGACGAATGCCAGGGGGAGATTACTCACGACTGCCGGCAAATTTCAAAGTCCGTTGAAGATGTAGGATTATGCCTATTCTCGAGGACATGTAACGGCAGGACTGGCCCAAGCTGTAAAGTAGGCAAGAACGTGCT
Organism: Umbra pygmaea; assembly: GCA_016801145.1. Classification (NCBI taxonomy): domain Eukaryota; kingdom Metazoa; phylum Chordata; class Actinopteri; order Esociformes; family Umbridae; genus Umbra; species Umbra pygmaea. The sequence goes on from JACXGM010026611.1 coordinate 6,231, forward strand.
GCGTTCGTTTATTCTCAAAGATCCGACTCGGATATGATGTCACTTCCACACATTAAGCGTTCTATTATGTTATTAATACATCCATGTGTTTTGCACGTCCGAGTCGGAGAAAAACATGGATGCCACCCAGAAAGCTGTTGTTGCGGTAGCACTGACCAAGTTCCAGGCGCTCCAAAAGCACTACATTCCATTTTTTGATTATGATTATGACTATTACCCCACCATATCAAAACGCAACCATTTGAACTTCTAAAATGTTCACTTTATTTCATGTTTTAGTTTCTTATGTTACAACGCTAGTCACGTTTAGCAACACCAGTTTGAAACAAGTCTTTTTTTCAATATTTCACTCACAACATGACCGATTCACATACCAACAGGCAGTGATACGGGCGCAGTAACGTATTGCAGTAATACGAGTGATTGAAAGTGTCATTTAAATAACCAAATAACGATTAAAACAATTCATGTTTACAAGTCACAGGGCGCAGCCATCTTGTATTCCTGCTCGGAATTCCTGCTCGGTCATCTCTGAGATCTTAGAGTGGGAAAGTCGGATGTCCGAGGAAAAGGGGGCGTGTGGTGCGCATTGCTAGGCAACGTTCCGAGCTCCGACTCGGAGCTCTGACTCGGAAAGATAAACGAACGCAGCATTATCCTGGCAACACAAACTCAGATTTTCGGTTTCAAAATAATAGCGCTCGTGGTTCATTGCAATACTCATTGTTTATTCATTGCTTAGGTAGTATATTCCATATTCCCATTTTATGCCAACATACTGTATGTATTGGGACAGTTGGCTAATAGGTGTTTCTAATTGATCCGGTGATTCCTGTTGCATTTATTGTTCATTAGCTGCCATTCTTCAATTCCTGTTTCCTCCTCGGCCATCTACAGGGCAGTGTTCAGGTGGAGATGTTGCACTACTGTACATGTCTTTAGAGTTCCTGGATGGCAGTGTGAACCTGAGCAATGGTGGGTGTGTCATCCATGGTGATAACGACACACTGGGATTGCTGCTTTGGGAGCTGTGGATGCGCTGCACAGACTTCTTCATAGGTAGGCTACATAATTATGGAATCCACAAGCCTGGCATTGCAACAGCCTTTGTTCACTGATTAAACTACAGAGCTACAATGGGTTATTATAACAATGGTTTATTATTATCCCGGTAAGACAGTCTTCTCAATATTCTCTATCAGTGGCAGAACTTCAAATGGTGTGATGTATGCACTGCTATGAAATGCTTTTGTTTTCAACAAAAACACACAAAATTCTTAGTATTCAAAATAGCTTTTTTATTTTTACAAGGAAAGTAAATTAAAATGAAGGATTCATTTACCATGGTACCATGTATTACAACAATAAACAAAAGAACACGTATAGAGTTTAGATAAAAATGCAATGAAAATTACAAACAATTTACAGTACAATGGTCAATCATTGAACTGTGTTATAGACAGTGACTTCAACTTAAAGCAGCACTGTGTAGAATTCCATTCATTTGTGCTGTTATTTTTTATATATAATTTTTTTTTTCTGAAAACAGGAATAATACAATATAACCTTTAGGTGCCCTAAAGGGGCCTACCATCCCCCCCCCAAAGGGTCCTTCCAGCTCTCTCCCCATGATTCAGGCCCAAAACATCTCCTTGCTGACGTTGTAGCCTTATTGGGACATGGTGGACATCCACCAACCATCCATCTGGACCATGGGTTGCATGACACTCATCAGTAAACAAGACTATTTGAAAATTAGTCTTCATGTATTTCTGGGCCCACTGCAACCGTTTATGCTTGTGAGCATTGGTTAGGGGTGGCCGAATAGTGGGTGTATGCACAATTAAAATACCTGTTTGCTGCTTTGTAATGGCCTTTTAGCAGCTGCTCTCTTAATCTGATGAATTTGTCTGGCAGTAACCTTCCTCATTATGCCTTTATCTGCACAAACCCGTCTCTTCTGTGAATCAGCTACAAATCTCTTCACAGTACAATGATCACGCTTAAGTTTCGTGAAATATCAAATGTTTTTATACCTTGTGCAAGGCATTGCACTATTTGACATTTTTCGGCAGCAGAAAGATAATTTTTCTTTCCCATATTGCTTGAACTGTGGCCTGCTTAATAATGTGGTACATCCTTCTCAAGTTTTCATTTAATTGGGCTCAACCTTGCAAACTAATTATCGCAGGTGTCTGAGATTGATTTCAGTGATCCAAAGAGCCTGGAGACACAATACCATCCATGAGTTTGATTGAAAAATCAAATATTTCATTTTTATGACACTTAATTCCAATTTGCATAATAACTTGGAACGAAGTGCACTAATAATGGCAAGTTTTAGTGCTAAACACCGTCTTATATTAATCTCCCTCTCGGATAGATTGTAGGCACTTCTGAGATCCAATTTCTTAAGAAGTGCATGCCATGCAAATTTTCAATGACAGAGGAGATAAGGGCAAGTGCATAGGTATAGCATACTGTGATCTTATACAAGGCACGATAATCTATGCATGGACACAGATCCCCATATTTCTTCTTTACAAAAAAGAAACTCAAAGATGCAGGTGAATAGGAAGTATGTATCCCTGGTGTATTGATTCTGAAACATACTGTTTCATAGCGTCGGTCTCAGCATACGACGGCAAATACACAAGACCCCTGGACAGTACAAAGTCCGGTAGGAGGTCTATGGCACAATCCCAAGGCCGATGTGGATGTAGTTTAGATGCCTTTTGTTTTGTAAAAATGTGCTAGGTCTGAATATTCAATTGGGATGAGAATGTTGGAGGCAATGTCTGGACCATAGATTGTGTAGTTACTGGATATAACCATGTGTGACGTCACCCATTGGTTTGTTAAGATCTGATTTGGGTCACCGAATTTGCCGTTACGGGTGCAGACATCTAGGTAGCTAACTGATATTAATTGGGATGCTAACAAAAAACAGTATTGAAACAAAATCTAAAACAAAATGTAACGTTACTTACTGGAAAAAGTGAACTGCCAATAAATTTGAGTGTCTTGTTGTACAACCGAACGCCATAGCCACGCCCTAAACGCCCCTTTTTATTTTTATTTTTTATTTTAAAATCAACAAGACCATAATTAAAAAAATGAACATCATGACAAATTGCATAAGGGTTAAATCTAGCGATTAAGATCGTATACTCATTATGAAAAGTATTATTACCTCAGTAAATAAAGTATAGTATGTATCTCATTCTCATAGGCTATTACAGAAACTGAGCTCTTTTGCAACCAGGCGTATCACCCCCAGCTGGAATTCAGATAGAATGCAGGTTTAAGGCACTTCCTCATTTGCATCAATTTGCCAAACCGGATGCTCACCCTGTGGTCTGGACTCTCCAGTGTGGTGGCCCTCAGCAAAACCAGAACACACCGGTTTATTATTGACAGCCAAGGAAGTTCTAACACAATGGGTTATGGGGGGATGTCAATAACATAGAATGTCAGGTTTTCTGTATGTGCTGATGTCACACTGTCCCAGAGTGGGATGGTGTGGCAGTTGAACTGAGATAAGGACTCAAGTGTATTGACTGCATGTGCATATACATATATACATATACAGTGAACCCTCGTTTTTCGCGGAAGTTATATTCCAAAAAGAACCTACGATAGGCGAAATCCACGAAGTAGTAACCTTTATTTTTTTACACTTATTATACAATGAAATGCATACATACATACATACATTTTTTTATTTACGTGTCATGCCACAAAGTGGCCCATCCCACACAGGATTACAAGACACCAATACAACAATGAATAAATCAACAATTAATTCAACAAACTTCCGGTACAGAGTCCACATACAATTTTATATATATATGCATAATTACATACACCCATATGCCTGCATACATACATACATACAACACATACGAACCTACACACACACACACACACACACACACACACATTTTCCCTCATCTATAAAAAGCAATCTTCCTTTTGGCCCATGCCTGCTCTAAAAAATCTGCAAATAGAAAGGTTTTATGCTCAAACAACCAACTCAACAGGTCTGTATCCTGCGTAAGCCCTTTTACTTCCACTTTGTTAAATAATTGCCTTCTTAAGTCATGATAATATGGGCAATACAAAGCAAAATGAACCTCATTTTCAATTTCATTGAGATCACACAAATAACACAGTCGGTCTGCCTCACTAATGCCTGACCATCGCCCCGTTTCAATATGAAGTGGGAGTACACCAGACCTGAACTGAGCACACACAGATCTCTTCATCTTGGACAATATTGGAAATACTTCATAATACATTGAAACCAAAGAACAAAACCTTTTTACAGGCCCAAGCATTTGTTTACCAAATAAAATATTGTATAAAGTTTTTTTTACAAATAACTACTGTACTGTAAAATAATAATTTTAATCATCAATACGAACTGAAGGCTTCAAATTGCGGAGATCAGCACAGCCCCACCGCGGCCCGAGTCATTGGATTAGAACGGGAGAAAATGAAAAATGATTATGAAAAAAAACGCAGAACGTTTTGTCGACATTATGGGTCTTGTAATTGCAAGAGAATTTGCAAACTTAAATTTGGCAAGCTGTTTTACGTACGTGTATAAACCGCAACGTTATTGACACACAGGTACAGAAGAAGCGGAGAGACTGTTTAGCCAATCAGAATGCAGAACACAATGCACGAAGCAAATCCGCGAAGCAGTGAGACCGTGAAAGGTCAACCGCGATATAGCGAGGGTTCACTGTATACATATATACATATATATACACTCACCTTAAGGATTATTAGGAACCCCGTTAAATTTTTCCTTAAATGCAATGATCTACTCAACCAATCACATGGCAGTTGATTAGATGCATTTAGGGGTGTGGTCCTGGTCAAGACAATCTCCTTAACTCCAAACTGAATGTCAGAATGGAAAAGAAAGGTGATTTAAGCAATTTTGAGCGTGACATGGTTGTTGGTGGCAGATGGGCCGGTCTAAGTATTTCACAATCTGCTCAGTTACTGGGATTTTCACGCACAACCATTTCTAGGGTTTACAAAGAATGGTGTGAAAAGGGAAAAACATCCAGTATGCGGCAGTCCTGTGGGCGAATATGCCTTTTTGATGCTAGAGGTCAGAGGAGAATGGGCCGACTGCTTCAAGATGATAGAAGAGCAACTTTGACTGAAATAACCACTCATTACAACCGAGGTATGCAGCAAAGCATTTGTGAAGCCACAACACACACAGCCTTGAGGCGGATGGGCTACAACAGCAGAAGACCCCACCGGGTACCACTCATCTCCACTACAAATAGGAAAAAGAGGCTACAATTTGCAAGAGCTCACCATAATTGGACAGTTGGGGACTGGAAAAATGTTGCCTGGTCTGATGAGTCTCGATTTCTGTTGAGACATTCAGATGGTAGAGTCAAAATTTGGCGTAAACAGAATGAGAACATGGATCCATCATGCCTTGTTACCACTGTGCAGGCTGGTGGTGGTGGTGTAATGGTTTGGGGGATTTTCTTGGCACACTTTAGTGCCAATTGGGCATTGTTTAAATGCCACGGCCTACCTGAGCATTGTTTATGACCATGTCCACCCCTTTATGGCCACCATGTAACCATCCTCTGATGGCTACTTCCAGCAGGATAATGTACCATGTCACAAAGCTTGAATCATTTCAAATTGGTTTCTTGAACATGACAATGAGTTCACTGTTCGAAAATGGCCCCCACAGTCACCAGATCTCAACCCAATAGAGCATCTTTGGGATGTGGTGGAACGGGAGCTTCGTGCCTTGGATGTGCATCCCACAAATCTCCATCAACTGCAAGATGCTATCCTATCAATATGGGCCAACATTTCTAAAGAATTATGCTTTCAGTACCTTGTTGAATCAATGCCACTTAGAATTAAGGCAGTTCTGAAGGTGAAAGTGGGTCAAACACAGTATTAGTATGGTGTTCCTTATAATCCTTTAGGTGAGTGTGTATATATATATATATATATATATATATATATATATATATATATATATATATATATAATGTCTATTATGTGTTTCTCATTTTACCAGTGCATTGCACTGTTGATTTATGTTATATTATTGTATGTTTGTATTATGGCGTTATGGCACCACCCTCCTGAACAGCAGAAGCTATGGATAGTGCTTGTTATATCGAATTGCTGATTGTAGACAGCTTTTATTCTATTAGATCCTATTTAAGCTCTGGTTATTCAGGGGCATGGTGCGGTTCATTGATTATCTGTTTCGTGAGTATGCGCTGATGTATGTCAAGTTGGTTTCAACTCCCCGTCTTAGCTGCGCATTCCCAAAAATCGAAAAGTGATGTGTGAAATTCGAGCAGCCTGCGCCATCTGGTGGTATTTTAACATCATTGCACTCGGTTTTCAGGAATAAACAGTGAACGTCAGCAGCATTGCACAATTCCATATTGTTCTCCTGCGCACAGCCCCCCCCCCTCCCGGATGACAATTGCCTGAACTAAAGCATGAATGATGTGTCTTTCCACCTGGACAGGCAGCCATAACTCCAAGGCGAGTTCGCTGGCAGATCAGGTGCCCTGTCGCAGGTGAAAAAGGCGTTCACCGACCGTCAGGGTGATGGTCAAAGACTGATCAAAATCATCTATCACTGGATTTTTGTCCTTCCAGAGAGTGCTGGCCCATGCTAGTGTGTGTCCAGAGAGAAAGGAGATGAGAGCAGACACTTTATTGCACCCCGATGCCATGGGGGTTGGGGTGGTGAATTATAAGCCAAGTTGAAGGAGGAACCCCTGGCCCTTGGACGCTGTTTCGTCGTACTCTCCAGGCAAAAATAGATGAACTGCGGCGGGCCCTGGACCAGCACCTGCTGAGATGGCGGCAGCAGGCTGTGGAGTGTGAGTGACATAGGCAGCGCTGCTCTGTTCCAGCCAGGTTACAGACAGCACTACCCGGTCCATGGCAGCCACAAGTCTTGCCATCATGGCTTGGTAGTTTTGTAGAATCTAGAATTATTTTTGTGAAAGTTAAACATTCTTTCACAAAGAAAACATGAAAATTTGGAAGCCCAATTGCTTTTGGTACAAAACATATACATTTTGTATAACAGATGTCAGTTGTGTGGTTTCATACGTACCTATTCTGACGTCTATGCCAATGAGGAGAAAAGACAGATTGCGTCCAGCAGTAGTGCTGGTAAGAGGGCTTGTTCATGATGTCAGAGAATGCAGTCTTCTTCTAAATTCATACTTCCAATATTTTCTCAACACAAATTACCATCGCTCTATCAATGATATATTCTTAATCTGATATCCTCCCTGATATAATATACTATTGACAGAGCAAAGTGTGACATTTTAAATACAAGTCTGCATTTAGTTATAATTTGAATGTGCCCTCACAGTAAGAGGCAGGTGAGCTGACATTTTTCCTGAGATGTAGGAAAATATGTTTTTTACCATGCTACTGACCTTTATTATGAAAAATATACAGTTGTCCTCATAAGTTTGCATACCCTGGCAGAAATTGTGAAATGTCTGCAATGATTTTGACTGTTATGTAAGTATAGTGATATACCCTTGAATCTTTTCGAGAAAATGCAGATTTCTATTGCACTCAAGCCATCAGTCGAGCAATTTTCACAACTTGCAATCTCAAAAATGTAATTGCAGCCGTTGACAGCTTCTTTTTTGTGCAACATGTGGTTGGATGAACAGTCGGCGTGCCACTCATCATCCCAAAGATCTGGCCAAGGACTCGCTGCCGCCTACAGGCAGGATTAGGGAAAATTGGGAGGGAGAAAACATTTAAGAAAATAATAAAAGATTTTAGATTTTAACAGCTGTGACACCAAACCTTTGAACACTAGTGTATGTTTGCTTGCTTCAAATCTGTGAAGTAGTTAAAATGCTGTCAGTTCCACTTTAAGTTTATGGATTGCTGTATCTGCATCAGAACTACAGAAATCAATTTCAAAGTACTACAAATGTTTTGGAGTAATTTTTGTGTATTACAACATAACATATTTATTTATAAATATATTTATATTTTGAGAGAGCTTGAGTTCAGTTTGGGATGGTTGAAATTGGATTTCGGGATGGTATTGGGATGGGGAGGAAAAAAGTTCAGCAGTGAGCCCTGCATGCATTGCCCCATAGCTACATTTACATATGTTGTGCCCTTGAAAAAAGACAAATGATAATGCAGCCAGGCCAAGTCATTTCGTTGAATGAAATTAATATTTAATATAATGAATATAGTCCTTATTTACTGCAAAGAACACAGTGTTTTTCAATTGAGTTGTATTTTTGGAAAATATACACTGTCTCTTTAAAATGACCAATAATATAAATATAAAACCAAGTTTACCTCGGTGAAGACATACAGGTAAATAAACAACATGAGTTAAACATACAGTTACAGAATGAAATGGTATCTGACTGTGTAACGTTTCCCAGTTCCCCTTCCCTGGAAACAGCCACTTCCTTTGTTTACATTACTCAGAACTACAATTCCCATTCCCCAGTTCTTCTTCCTGTGGACTACAGCTTCCATAGTCATGCCTCCTCAGAACTACATTTCCCATAACCGGACTTCATTATCCAAATTCAGTACACCTGCTCACTCCAATCTGTATTTAAG
>JACXGM010026613.1:0-14807 GCA_016801145.1 Umbra pygmaea
CCATGTCAGCAGGCGGGTGAAGGACGCTACAGGGACATGGACCCGGAGGAATGTCCCAATTCCAGCAGCTGTGAAGGACTACAACAAAAGTATGGGAGGTGTGGACCTATCAGATGCCCTGATCGGTTACTACAATGTTCTCCACAAGACTATGAGGTGGTACAAGACATTCTTTTACCACTTTATCGACATAGCTGTGTTGAACGCTTTCTTGCTTCATCAGCATCTGGCTCGAAGTCAAGGCCAGACCCCTCTGACCCACGTGGACTTCAGACGCCAACTCATCGAGGAGCTTGCTGACTATGAAACACCCCCGTCCACTCCGACAGATCTGCCCCCCCCCTACTTCTGCCCCTACTAGACCTCACCGACCACAGTACATTGCTGTACACATGGATTTGCCAGTGAGCCAGAAAGGCACAGCAGGGAGGCTGTGTTGTACTCTGTGCAAGATGAAGACTCCAATAAACTGCTGTGTTTGTCATGTTACCCTCTGCTTCAATGCAGTCAGAAACTGCTTTGAGACATGGCATCAGCAGCGCAATTTGTAACTCTTTGCAGAGCTTTTTGACTCTGGAACACTCCTGTCCACTCCCACAGATCTGGCCCCCATTACATGGCATCAGCAGCACAATGTTTTTATACTTTTTATTTGACACGCAATTAGTAATTCTTCTTTTGGACACTTGGCACATGTTGGTGAAGGTATTTTGGTATTGCATTTGACACTGTAAATAGTTGTTTATAACTTTTAGGTAACAATATCACATTTTTAGTTATGTGAATTCTTCACTTGGGCACATCCTGGCATATCCTGGCACATGTTGGCACACTTTTTTTATTTGGTATTGCATTTAACACTTTGTGTAAATAGTTGTGATTATGAGAACTGTTAGGTAACAATATCATGTTTTTAGTTATTCATGTGAAAATTCTTCACTTGGGCACATCCGGGCACATCCGGGCACATCCTGGCACACTTTTTTTAAATTTGGTATTGCATTTGGCACTTTGTATAAATAGTTGTGATTATGAGAACTGTTAGGTAACAATATCATGTTTTTAGTTATTCATGTGAAAATTCTTCACTTGGGCACATCTGGGCACATCCTGGCACATGTTGGCACACTTTTTTTAATTTGGTATTGCATTTGGCACTTTGTATAAATATTCATGTGAAAATTCTTCACTTGGGCACATCCGGGCACATCCTGGCACATGTTGGCACACTTTTTTAATTTGGTATTGCATTTGGCACTTTGTATAAATAGTTGTGATTATGAGAACTGTTAGGCAACAATATCACGTTTTTATAGTTATTTCTATGTAAATTCTTCACTTGGACACCTGAGGACACCTGGGGACACTTGGGCACATTTTAGCACAGTCTTGAAGGACACTTGCTGTCCTCTTACAAAATAGTCTATAGCTCCTTGGTCATTGATTCTATCATTCTAAAACGTTCAACATATGTTGTCAACCACTGGGGGATATAATTAGATGTGTTTCCAGGACCCTATCTCAATATATGGTTTTGTACTTGTCTTTCAAACAGGATATAGAAAAATATAAACAAAAAATAATTATACATTTTCTTTATTTCATCTTGTGACAAATTCACTGTGTAAATTTATTCTAAATAAATTATAGATTTCCAAGAAATTCAAAGTCTTTCCTTTTCAAAAATATCAACCATATGTTTCTGCTTGCTTCATGTCCAGTGTAACAAGAAGTTAACTTTGGGTATGTTTTTTTGTCAGAATCTCACAATCAGAGCCCGATCCTTAAGAGGCTGCTCTCGCGGTCCAGGTGAAAACGCGGTCCAGGTGAAAACGGCCATTGATGTAGGCCTGGCCCACTTTTTTGCAGCCTTAGATGTGGTACGAGCAGCTTCTGATGAAAAGGGTTGATGGTTTAAAGGATTTAAGCATGACTTATCTGATTACAGTGACCAGATTGTAGCCCTGGAGCAATCAGTCACCCGTCCGGAAGAGACGGGTCAACTAGCAGAGAGATCTGATGACCTCAAATGTCACTCCAAGTGCTACAATATCAATGTGTTTGGAATTTTAGGGGTTGTTCAAGGAAATTATCCTACTGGGTTCCTGTCTGGGTTCTTCACAGAGGTCCTCCTTTATATTTTCCCATCACATTCAAAGCTGGACAGAGCTCACAGAATTGGCAGGCGCCCGGCGGGGGGGAGTGACAGCACTAAACCTTGAGTCTTTATAAACCATTTTCACTACTTCTGTTATAAAGAAGCTGTGTTGTTTCAGAAACGCATAAAGTTGTTTCTATTCCCGGATTTCAGCTCAGGTGTTGCCATGAAGAGGGCTAAATTCCTCCCATTGAAAAAGCTGCTTCATGAGAAACGAGTGAAGTTCTCCCTGTGTTTCCCAGCGCGACTCATTGAACATTTAGGGGAGAAGAAACAGTTTGACTCTCAGGAGGAAGCACAACAATGGTATGAACAGCCTTTTAGCAAAGTATGAGACTGAACGTTTTACCACAAGAACCACCAAACGACATCGCCATCTGGTGTTTGAGTTTCTAATTAAAATATATCTGTGATTTTGAAAGCAACACCCACTTCCTTCCTTGACTTTTCCTAAATATATATATTTACATTATTCTGTTGTCCAATTTAAAAAATATCAAACAGAAAGCTATTTATAGATGATTTCCATGTTTTTTACCCCTAATTCCTACTAAAACCACCAAACTCTGATGTCGCCTAACATTGGTACCCAGGCGCTAAGCAACCAAAGCGCTAAGCACCTCTCACTGAATGAATGATGTCAATGGCTCAATGACCAATAATAATAATAGATCTTTAGCCCTGGCTGAGAATTAACTAAACGATGTGTATCATGTCCTAACCTATTTTTAACTTAAGTCTTTACAATATAATATGATAATTAAAGTGACTGGCTATGTGTTTTAGAATTGTCGCAGATTCGCTGCGAAAAGCTGCTTCTCATAATTCAACATTTTACATAGGCTACACTCATGTTGTAGCAAAATAAATAATTGAATAATATTTGTATTATAAGAAGGCTATTTATTGTTACCATTGCTACCATATTCCTTAAGTTTTAAAATTATAATTGGCCAAATGTCGCTGCGTTTACACATGTAATTCTCCATTTCGGATATATTACACTAACTAACAAAACATGTGCTCAGTTCGCATAACGCCTGACATAAATGGAAGGGCAGAGGGATTTATGAAAGAACTATTGGATGCCCCAGAAGTTATGATTATGAAAACAACATAAAGGATTAAATGTCTGTAAACATGCTTCAAGTCTATATCTCGTTAGCGCAAAGAGTTGTTGAGGCGAGCAGATGTACTAAAAGGCACTAAACTTTTAATTTAATATAAATTATTAAACAACTTTATAGACCATGATTATAGACTTCCATATTTCATTCTGTAATTACTGTATATTCAACTCTAAACTTTTTTTATATTGCTTTTAATATAATGTACAAATAAAATCCAATGAAAAAAACTTTTAAGTTTGTGTCATTCATTATTTGCAAATGTTTATATTTTCATAGTAACGATATGATCACATTATAAACAGATTTACACTCTGTAGCCTATTATATGTTTCCGTTTCTTGGCAGAAGCAGCCAGATTCAGATTTAACATTTCCTTGTACTTCACAGAGTTCATGATCCAGGAAACAGGGAAAAATGTATGACGCTAATTGACCAAAAATAAAATGACTTGAAAAGAAAAAATATGTGTCTTCAATCAACCCTCGCTTTTTACAACAGCTGCCAAATTATCATATACTGCCAAAGTATTTTTACGGGTGCAACTCGTCAAATAACTTCAATAATTATATAAATACTGTACATAGACCAATTCTAAAATACAAAAAAAAATATATATATAATAGGTGCGCCGCTTGTGCTATATGAGACATGATAATATTCAGGTGAGCAAGGGAATATTGTTCTTCACCAGCTCAGACATAGTACGGCACTATAGGTTGAACTTAGATTCTTTGTGTATGGATGTACTTTTTTATAGATTCGATATTAACCTAACTTTAGCGGCGGCGGCGGCGGTTGACCGGGTCATGACGGGACAAAAGCATTCCCAAGAATAAGCCTCCCCTAGAAATTGTTATAAGAAGCAATTTTTATAAGAATAAATATAGTCCTATAAATAAACTTCACAATATGTATTGCATGCCTGGCATATTAATTCAATGCAGAATTGTCTTTGTGGAATGGATGATTGCGAGTAGGAGTCATTCAGAGAATAGACAGGAGTGCTGACCTGTCCAACTTTCACAGACAAAGGGGAAAAATCTAAAATATATCTAATTTGTCTATGTTGTCCCTAAATCGCTTGAAGTAGTTCTAATTATTTTACTCGGTTATCAGGCAGCTCGCTCACTCAGGGAGAGCAGGGTCGAGGTAGAGCATGAGTATTTGTCCCACTATGCGTGAGATGGCAACGTTTGTGAAATAAGTATTTGCGTGAAAAATGAATGGTTTTTCACATTGAAAACTCATAAATAAGGAAGTTCAATTGCTTTTTGTCCATAAAATTGTGTATACCAAGTGTTTTTTGATCTTATCAAATGACTGCAATGAAACCAAGAGTAAAAATTTTAAAAGGGGTCTGAATACTTTCCGTACCGACTGTATATATCCTTTGATATTATATAAATATTTTGTATTCTACTGTTATATAATACCTTCAAAAACAACACACATCTGCATGTAATTCATCTGTTTTGAGACCATTCTACTTAGCCCTATAAAAACACAATGGGGTGATGCTCTTGAATCCACCATGTGTGGCTTTAAATCACTGTGTGGGATCTCCCTCAAAACTTGCAACATTGTTGATTATAATTTTTAATGTAACGACAATGAAGGAATGAGTCTTCATTCTACAATGTAAAGTAGTGAATGTGCAGATTGTATAACGGTGTAAATTTGCTGTCCCCTCAAAATATCTCAACACACAGCCATGAAGGTCTAAACCACTGGCAACTACAGTGAGTACACCCCAAGTGAAAGTCCAAATTTGGCCCAATTAGCAATATTTCCTCCCCGGTGTCATGTGACTCATTATTGTTACAAGGTATCAGGTGTGAATGGGGAGCAGGTGTGTTAAATTTGGTGTTATTGCTCTTACACTCCCTCGTACTGATCACTAGAAGTTCATCATGGTACCTCATGGCAAAGAACTATCTGAGGATCTGAAAATAATAATTGTTGCTCTACATAAAGATGGCCTAGGCTATGAGAAGATTGCCAAGACCCTGAAACTGAGCTGTAGCACGGTGGCCATGACCATACAGCGGTTTAACAGGACAGGTTCCACTCAGAACAGGCCTTACCATGGCCGATTAAAAAAGTTGAGTGCACATGCTCAGGGTTATATCCAAAGGTTTCCTTTGGGATATAGCGGTATGAGTGCTTCCAGCATTGCTACAAAGGTTGAAAAGGTGGGGGGTCAGCCTGTCAGTGCTCAGACCATACGCCGCACACTGCATCAAATTGGTCCTCATGGCTGTCGTCCCAGAAGGAAACGTCTTCTAAAGATGATACTCAAGATAGCCTGCAAACAGTTTGCTGAAGTCAAGCTGACTAAGTACATGTATTACTGGAACCATGTCCTGTGGTCTGATGAGACCAAGATAAACTTATGTGGTTCAGGGTGGTGTCAAGCGTGTGTGGCGGCAGCCAGGTGAGGAGTACAAAGAGTGTCTCTGTGAACTCTGGAAGCCATGCCCTGAAAGAAAAGTACATTAGTTACAGTGGATGTTGCACAGTGGCTTAAGTCCCTAGTCAGCAATGTAATAGATTTGCAATGCAGGAGATTGTGAGATCGAAACCATAGAAGGGATATCCATTTTTAATGGTTATTTATGAACTCCCTTTACCTGGTCATTTTGGATTTTGTTAAGAAATTCCCAAAAAGGGTGAACCCATTGTAGTGACTTGAGAGTTTAGTTTTTTTTAGTGATTCATTCAATTGTATCATTCATGATTGAAATGTCTTTCCTTCTCACTATAGTGTTCTCAAAAAGTGAGTGCAGGTCGCCTGAGCATGCAGTTGTCAGCACCAGTGAAAATTGTCTGTTGCCTACTAAAGATATGCTATGATTGGTCAGAAAGCCACTCAGCTCTCTGTATTGAAGGCTTGTTCACAAAAGCAATAGCCTCTATTGTTTTGGAAATGATTAGACATGGCGTTGCCATGGTCTTTCTTTAGTTGAATCTAATCATCCCTCTCCACCAAAATAATGTTGTCAACTTATGTTTGCTTTGTTAATGTTTTTGTGTTGTGCCCTTCTGGGCTACGGTAAATCATGGGCAGAAAAGCAGTTAATGAAGTGATGCATTATTAAAGGCAATTTTCAATGCAGTATTTCCAATAGACTGATCTGTTTGACTAGTTTTACAGACATTCAACCTTTTTAACTATATCGTTTTCATAATCTTATCTACATAGACCCTACATGTGAGGTTTCTATCCACTGGTGTACTTAAGGTATACAACATTAAAATAAAATGGTAAGTATTTATACCCTTTCTTAGCAAAAAAAAACAAAATTAAATATTTAATGCATAATGCAATGTGTTTGATTAATATAATAACAACATTTTCCATTGGTCACACTCTGGTATCAAACCCAGATATCCTGCTAAAGAGACTAGGTTGAAACAGCTAAGCCATCAAGGCCGTATGTTGTACGTTTGGTTTTAGTAGGTTTTAGCGGTAGAAAGCAGTTATATCTAATAAAATGAAATAAAAGCTGTAATGGATGGTGCCTGATAAATATAATAACCAAATGATACAGTGGTCATGCACTGGTAACGAACCCGGATCGCCCACTAGAGAGACTAGGTTGAATCACTTATGCCATCTAAAATGTGCCTGGTTTTAGCTGCTTTTAGGTTTTAACTGTGTAGAATTTTGTATGGTGGCCCTGAAGTGCAAATCACAACAGCAAATAGAAAAACACAACAGCAAATATGAAAACACTTCAACAAATCATAAAACACAACAGCAAATAGGAAAACATGACAGCAAATATGAAAACACTCAAACAAATCATAAAGCACAACGGCAAATATGAAAACATTTCAACAAATAATGACATGAACTTCTACCGGAAAAGCTAGGCCCTATCTAGCAGAGTACAGACCCTCCTGATTGGACAGACGGACTGTCTGTCTTTTAACAGGAAGGAGAGGTGAAAAACACGGAAAAGTCCCTATTTTGAAAACATGAGTACTCCCAAAGATACTTTTGTTATTATTAGTGTTGGGAGTAACAGCGTTTAAGTATAGTGGCGTTACTAACAGCGTTATTTTTTCAGTAACGGAGTAATCTAATTAATTACTTTTTCCATCGTTACTGAGAATGTAAAATTGTGCGTTACTACAATTTGGTTGAATGAAGTGCGAGGTGTCAGGCTTTGGCTACACATCAGCAGCCTGGCGAGAGCAGGGGTTTATGGTGTAAGATCAGGTAATGTAAGATATGTAAAGTAAATTTTGCGTTCAACATTTTTATACGATTTTACTATGTTGATAGCACTTTATAATGATGTACTGTACATTTCTGCAAATCATAGACATTATTGCTTTAGCTTGCAACCTAACAATATTTAATTGCTTTTAATTCTAGTGCTAGACAACGTTAGCGTTGATGAAGTGCTCTGTGTGGTTAACTAGCTAGCTACGTCTACGCTTAGCTCCCCCCGCTTAGCTCTGCCTAATAATGAATTGCGCTGAAAGCAGGCAGGCACACAGCTATGCTGCTTGCATTCACACTTGCATGCATGACAGGGTTTAAAATATTACTGCCAAAGTCTAAGTAGCCTGTTTAATATCCAAAGACAGTCAATGTACCTCGAATAAACAGTACAGACTAGCTTGCCGTTTCATTAATAATCATATAGGCTACTTATGTTCTCTTTTCCTTTACTGTGATTTAAATGGGATAATGCTTCACTGCAATATGAGGTGATTTGTTGCACACAAAATCACAGCCTAAAATGCACACTCATAGACGGAGCCACACGTGTATATTATTGAAAAACACTGTAGAATCACAACTCCATTTTCCTCAAAGCAATTCTCCATTAGAGTTCAAATGGCAAAATATGAAATCGGTTCTCTCATTGCTATTTTCATGTAGCCTAATATTTGTAAAAAATTATATTACAATCCTCAAGGAAATGCGCACATTTAAGTACAGGAACGAACGAATGATGCAAGTTATTAGGCTAGTCGCTACATACTGCATCTGTAGAAAACGGCATGAGGAACGCCCCGGACCAAGCCTCTGAAAGCCAACTTCAGGAAGAAAAGACAAATGTCGGTTGTTTGCAACACTCCTGGGTGAACAAAATAGTGGTATTTTTGAGTTCTGACATACTAACGTTAAGAAATACAATGTAGCCTATTTTGTTCAATAGATTACAGTGATAGTAGCTACAGCTATAATTGTGTACCGATTATAATAAAACAATCAAATAACAGAATATTATATTAGGTCATCCCTGTTTGGAGAAAGTACTTAAAACAGACATTCTCATCTTACACAAAATGTTTACAAAGCTTAATGCAAATGTGAACTGAACACAAACATGCGACTATTGCATTCGCTTTCACAAATGTGTTTCTCTAATTTTAGCTAATTAGGGAAGGAGATGTAAACTATTTACATTTGTAACAAATATTAGGTAGGAGGTAAAACTGAACTACAAGCAATATGAAATACTCCTCATTTATCTCCTCAATAATATTTTCAAAAACTCAACAATGATAAATATTGAATTATTGACCAGCCCTAGTTGCCACTGTGCTTAACCTGCAGGGTCTAACCTTTGTGTGTCTTTGTGTTTCGTCATGGCAGGAGATGACAGCTGGAACTCTTAGAAAATCTAGCAGAGTATGACCCTGAAAACAGGAGTGGGTCTCAAACACATTCAGTGCTGGAGATTACCCTTAGCATGGCAGATGAGGTAATGTGAGAGATGTGTAAAGCCAAAATGTTGTAGATATACAGTACATGCTAATCTAGTACTCTACTACACTGTAGCCAAATGTGAATTTGCCTTAATATTTGAGACATTTACTAGATCCTGAGCAACCTAGAGGAGCAATTAGGGTTACGTGCCTTGCACAAGGACACAAACACCATTTTATCAAGATGGAGCACATTTTCAGCTACATTTTGGTTACTCCCCTAGCACATTAACACTAGGACAGGGGTATTGAAATCATACCCCACAAGGTCTGGAGCCTGCTGATTTTCTGTTCATTAATTGCTTTCATCTGGTGTTCCGGGGGGGTATTGCCCAAAAGTAGAATAAAGAAATCCAGGATAACTGAAAAGGCGCAGCTTGACTTCATCGCGGCTTAATCGGTTGCACGTTTGCCGAGCCAGGATGAAAAGGTAAAGCTATGTCAAGCCAGATGTAGATATTCGGGATAAGTGCACGTTCATGGCTTTCTTAAAAAAACCAATGTTTCGATCATAGATTTACTGATGCAGAGATGGAGAAGACAAGTGCAGTATATTTTTTACCCGCTGAGCAGCAACTTCTTAGGGAAAGTTACGAGTAGGTGAATTATAGAATCTAAAAAAAAGAAAATATGGCTGCGTTTAGGATTTACATTCCATTCAGTGAAAATAATATGAGTTTATTGTATAACCTATTATTTTAAATTGAGACAAAATTAAATTTGCCTGGGAAGTGCAAACCTAAAGATTTTGTCTTGACTAAAAGCATATTTTGTAGGTTACATCATATTTGCTCTCAAGTTTTGACACTTTCCAGCATGCTTTTCTGCACCTTTACTTTTTAAGAATTGTTTGTTTTAATGTATGTTCTGCTTCATACATTAATGTATCGATTACTTTGTCTGATTATTCAATTATAATATTAATCTTTACTTTTCAAACCTAATATAGACTGTTAATAGTGTAATTTATTCCCATTACTGAGAAGAGTGTTCCATTCTATGTAGTTTAGCTAATTTGGTAAAATGTGTTAATATTTCACCAATGCAGTTCTTTCTACTGCAAGTTATGGGTGATTAAATATTTAATCTGCTGAATGTTCTATATTCTAATTTGTAAAAATGCAAGTAACAGTCGGTGTGTTTCGAAAGCTGTAAACACTCAGAAGTTGGTATTTGCCACATTTCCTTAGAAACGCATGCTGGGAGATATGCAAATGTGAATTTGATAATTCAGATTGGCTCAATTTACAGTAAATGTGACGATTGGCTGATCAACTTAAAAAGATACATGTTAAACCAAATGTAATTAAATTTATTGGGACAACCTAAAAAATCACGCGTTGAACAAATTTATTTGTTTTACATTGGGTAAGCATAAGAAATATAGGTGTGATTCATTACTCTACATTTTTTAAGTTGGATCAATGATATATGTTTTTCAGTGTATACAGAGGGAATTAATGCTCCTCTGGAAATTTACACTAAAAAGACTAGGCCTAAATACATACCCTTTTCCACAATGCGATAATATGTTTTACAACCATATACACAAAACTCTATAAACTATGTCTAATCCTAAATTTTTTTCTACAATTAATGTTCATACAGAACATACATGACTGGGCAAAATAACCTGGCAACAAGTCAAGATCAAATATAAAAACATTTTGCAGGCTGGTAAGTGCCTTAATTATTAACAGTGTGCAAATGGCATGTAGAAATTACTTACAGGGGAAGGTGATAAAGATGTGTAACAAGGACTTCAGTGCCATACACACACATCTGACAGTACGGCAAATAGAAATACAAAATAAAGAAAATTTGCCCTCATCACTGACTTCATTCAAATTAATCTTGCAACTTCATGAACCATTTTGAACCATCTAAACAACTACAATGAATGTATGAATGTTTACCACGTTTATTTCGACCACTGATTTAATACATGAGACTCCAGGATTAATCTTAGCCTAGCTGCAAAGAATAAATCTCCATGGTTACTTGTCTGGGTTTACTTCTAGCAGCTTTTGTGCAACCAAGTCAAGGCGAAATTCACCCAGGATAGCTTGAATATCCCGGCTTAATCCCTTATCTTGGTTTTATGCAATACCCCCCTGATCTAAATAAATCACAGTTTAAGTTGTTGCAATGAAAAAAATGGAGTGGAAATGGCTTTGAGGTTCAGATTTGGTGATGAGGGCACTAGGATGTTTGCTAAAACCCTGGCACCTAGACAGCTGTGTCACACCTTTAAAAACTAATAAATGTTGCTCTACCTGTCCTTCCTAGGTCCAGATGGCCCGTGCTATATAGTGGAGTTACACAGATTGATTGTTGCTACCACCCCTTCTGCACAGCCAGGACATAACCTGAATGGATCCTTATCAGAACCAACTGTGAATGCTTACCTGCCAAGAGTGAACACATCCCTTGCATCAGAACATAAAATAAATGTACAGAAGCAGGTCAGTGGTGAAAATACAGGGTCCATTACAATACTTTAAACATGCATCCCACCCATTTGTTTTATTGAGTTAATTTGAATTAGATTTATTAAAATGTGGATGGAATATGAAACCATAATTTCATCTTGTCTAAAACAAGATATAATATAATATAATATAATATAGTATAATACCAAATGTCAACCCCACTTCGGGTTCAGTGACTCAATGTATTACATCAAAAGAAAATCCTCAGGTCTCATATGCTCATAAAATATTGAGGTATTGAATCTAAGTCATGCTCATTCAAATGTTTCTATTCTCTTGTTCATCCTAGGAGGACCAGAACCCTTGGAATAAGAAACAAGGACTCTTGGACTGCCCACAGCCCACCTAGTTATGTTTGTGGTCTCTGTAAACTTTTGTAATTTCTTCATCGGTTTATCCTGTCCAAGTCCACATACTTGTATTGATCTAGATTCTGCAAAAACTCAGGGCACAGCCCAGCTTTGCCCATTTGAGAGGTGTTCCATAAAACTAGTTTAGAAAACAAGCCAGGCTTATTTTGGATAGTCAGGCTTATTTTCAGTGAATTCTGTTCCATAAAGCTAACTGAAAATAGTTCAAACTCAGTTACCCTGGCAACTTATGCTGGGAAACTAACCTGGTCCAGGGCAGGCTAATTGTCAGGCTAAGCCTCGCTTGATGCGTAACTGGAATACCGTTTAACACTGACCTGTGCTTGGAATGTGATGATATTACATCAGACTCTCTGGCATGCTGCCATTTCATATCATGTAACCATTATCAGTCCAAATATTAAAGCAAATGCACTTAATAATAGCTAAATGTAATATATTTGAACATACAAAAAGTGTAACAAATGTAAAAAACTGAAGTTACATTTGTTTAGTTGGTGTAATCATGGTAATGAATCAATTAAATAGGGAGCTCAAACCATATGTGTCAGACGTATAATCATGGCATTGTCTCTTCATTCTTAAGGTGGTGGATGAGGTAGCAATCATATACAGGGCATTTCAAAGAGAACGTACTGTCAGGGACAGGGCAGACCCGTTGGCTTTTTCTGACAACTACCTGCTTGAGTGGTATGGATTCGAGGGAAGGGATAGCATATATATTTGTAGAATACATTGTAGTGTCATGTGCTGTGCTACATAAAATTGCCTGTCTGGGGAGAGAGAGGCAACCAATGCTAGTGAATTATAATAAAAAACAATTGTGTTATGTGTTTAAGTAACTATTAAAATTGTTTAAAAAAAATAATGTTTTTAATAACAATTGTAAAAGATATGCAGTACACTAAATTTTATGAATATATTGTCTCATATAAACTAAACTATTCATTGTGCCAAAACCTGTGCTATGGATAAATGTTCAATAGGATGTGTTTCATCCAAATATAGTCTCAATTCCTCGAGTACTTGAGGGAGTATAGCCAAAGAAATTGATCTGATTATAATTCACTAGCTTTAAAATGAATTTACAATGATTATTTCATGCATTGGAATGGGCGCTATTATTTTGAAACCAAACATAATTCTTTCTTCACTTAAATTGCTGCTGTCAAAGTTGGTCATTATTCTCTCTCTCTCACACACACACACACACACGTCAATTTATTGTGACAAATATTTTTCAATATATTTCACTTTCGTTGAATATAGTAATGTACATTTCCAATTATTTGCTACATACACATTTAGACAATCAGCAATTTCTTGCCAGCCTTTCTCTTTTGTTTGATCAATTGCTGCGATATTCCATTTTTGGGAATTATATGCTTCGAAAAGCAAATGTTGCTCAGTCACGGTGAATATCGCTGCTCTTTCTTTCCTCTTATTTGCCATGGTAAATTAAATCTATGTTCCACCATCAGGGCTTTTTAACAATGGTGTGCACGCGCGATTAGCTAGACGATTTGAACCTGGTTTGAATTAGTGAGATCACATGAGCTTCAACTTAACATTATGGAACCGATTTAAGCACAGCTGATTATTTCGGTTCATTCAAGTCTTGTTTAGGACTTTAATCTTTGCTTTTCTAAGCTGCCTTTATGGAACAACCCCCTGGATCCCATTGAGTGTGGACACCCTCTAGGATTCTTCTTAGGTTTTAGCACTAATAGGGAGTTTCTCATTACACTTTGGGTCAAATAGCTGTATAGGCACTTTGTGAAAACTGTTATTGTACAGTAGACTTTATAGTAAATCTGATCAATTTATTGGAATATGAGACCACAAACCTATTAGCATTTTATTAGGGGTGAGAGTCAAGACTGTAATGAGCTAATACACCAGGTAATGAAATTATGAACATTTACGTGAAGATTTTGTCATTGACTATTTAAAGAGATGGAAATAAAGAGAACCTTGCTGCACTTATTTTTTATTTCACCTTCATTTAACCAGGTTGGCTGATTGAGAAGAGATTCTCATTTGCAATGGTGACCTGGCCAAAAGGAAGTGTAATGGTGCAAGACAACATAGTTACACATGAAATACACAAGTACAAAAACATGCAGGTTATTCAGAATATATGGTAGGAAATGTATATACTGTATATACAGTTTGTGCAATTGAGGTCTAATTAGAGCAGTAGATCATGTATGCAGAAGTGGCAGGGCAATTACAATTAAATAAATAACACTTAAAGGGATACTTCACCCTACAGCGATCTGGAGGGGCTAGTAGCTTCTCCCAGACATTTGTAGAACAGTGAGATATGTTTAATACATGCCAGGCTAGTGTAAGCGCAAGATTTGAAATTTCGCGGGGAATTTTCACACGCTGATGTCACGGTGGAAATCCAATCGACTGTGGAGATAGGAAAAATGAATGTAGGCATGTATTCGGTCGCGAAAATAAGCATCCCTGTTATACTGATCTGGCTTTCAAACCTACTCTCTTAAAGCCTCGGTTGTCCTTGATTTTTTAAGGTATAGCTTGGTTTCTGTGACGTTTCGATCGGCCGTTTTAATGCTAAATAGACGAGGTGGTATGATTTTTTCCGTATTTCGAGAACTACAATGCTGGTTTCCTTGTTCCAAGCCCCGCCCACCCGGCATGTTCTCTAAATTCTGTGAAACATTTCGTAAACAAAGTCGCTGGTAACACAATTGCTAACCCAGGTAGCAAAACTGATCCGGGCCGGATCTGGCCCGAGTGTCCCAAAATGTCTGGCCCAGATCCGGCCCCCACATCCGGCCCAGTGTCAGATTGAATTACGGCCCGGATCTGGCCCGAGTACTCTGGCCCAGATCCGGCCCCCAGATCCGGCCCAGTGTCAGATTGAATTACGGTCCAGATCTGGCCCGAGTACTCT
>JACXGM010026615.1:0-14806 GCA_016801145.1 Umbra pygmaea
TAGCTACCTGACAGTTCCAGAGTTACACGCCCGTGAGGCCCTGTGATTGAACTTGCTTCGCTAACACATAAAACATATGGAGTCAGATTTATAGATATTATGTATCTACGAGGCAATTAAGATCATTAGATCATTCTCCACGCTTTCTATTAAGCTACTATTTCACTGTTTAACTCATAACATTGCCCCCCAAGGGAAAAGGAAATATATCATTTATTAATGTATTAATTTATTGTGCATATTAATGGTATAATATTCTCCTAATTTCCCCTAACTACAGTTCGGGCCCGCAGGCTCCGATACCTCCTCCCAGATGGCAGAAGACTGAAGAAGCCATGTGATGGGTGGGTGGAATCACCCACTATCCTCAGTGATTTTTTGGTTAATTGAGCATTGTAAATATCATTAAGGGAAACCAGTGTTGCACCTATGATCTTTCCTGCTGCATTCACTATGCGCTGTAACACTTTCCGGTTGTGGGTGGTGGAGTTTCCAAACCACACAGTGATGCAGCTGGTCAGGATGGTGCATTCAATGGTGCCACGATAGAATGAGCACATAATGGGTGCCGGGGCTCTAACTTCCCTCAGTTTGCGGAGGAAATAAAGGCGCTGTTGGGCTTTCTTTGCCAGTAATGCAGTATTGGTAGACCAGGAGACATCCTCTGTTATGTGCACACCCAGGAACGTGGTTCTGCTTACTCTCACCACAGCAGCACCGTTGAGGGTCAATAAAGGGTGCTGGGTGGGAGCTCTCCGAAAGTCCACAACGATCTCCTTTGTTTTCTCTATGTTAAAAGAGAGATTGTTTTCACTGCACCACCTGGCCAGTTGGCACACTTCATTTCTGTAGTTTGTCTCATCAAAGTTGTTGTCGAGACCCACCACAGTTGTATTTCCCTTCAAAGTTGATGTGTTAGAAGCAGGAAAAATGGGTAAGCGTAAGGATTTAAGAGACTTTGACAAGGGCCAAATTGTGATGGCTAGACGACTATGGATCAGAGCATCTCGAAATCTGCAGCTCTTGTGGGGTTTTCCCGGTCTGCATTGGTCGGTACAAAAGTGGTCCAATGAAGGAAAATTTGTGAACCGGGGGACAGGGTCATGGGCGGCCAAGAAACATTGATGCATGTGGGGAGTGAAGACTGACCCCTTTAGTCCGATCCAACAGAGGAGCTACTGTTGCTCAAATTTCTGAAACAGTTAATGCATCACAGTTTGCTGCATATAGGGCTATGCAACTGCAGACCAGCCAGAAAGTGCCTACAATGGGCACATGAACATCAAAACTGGACCACGGCGGAATGGACAAAGGTGACCTGGAGCCTCATTTATAAACATGGCGTATGCACAAAAGAAGGCATACGCCGCTCTCTACGCAATAATTGTTTTTTACTATTAATAAAAAGCAAACTTGACGGGAAAATGTGCAGTCCTTCACGGAAACTCTGACCCATGCGTACCCGCAAAAACGGGTGAAATGAGAAATGGATATTATTATTATTAATATTATTAACAGACATCGATAAACCCTTCCCATATTGTTGCCTAAAAAACACATTCATTTCACATTCAGCTCCCACACGTTTTGCCTTTCTGGTTCACAGGGGAACTTTTGAAAAACAATTTGGCCGCTTCCAGGTCTTTCATTGCAGCCAAACGCGCAACAGTTGGGCATTTTTCAGTGATTTGTCATTTTTTTATAATATATTTAAATTTTTTCCACTATTCCCTGCACTACATCAATGGGAATCAGATGAATGTTGCTATCCAACATGGAGTCCACGAAAAACTTGACCACCTCGGAACCAATTGCATAACGGGATAGCTCAGAACATTTCATTCCCTAGTGGCCAAACTCTCCAAAATATACGGCTCTGCATACAACACGAGTTGGGCCTAACTAGCCTCATGCCGCTTTGTGGACACTAAAGGAACAGAGTTTAGCTAGGTGTCAATTAACAATCTAAAATCAAAATATAATGCTTCCAGACACTCAACATTCGGTTTGCATGTTAATAAAACACAAACAAAACAATTTAACAAACGTATTCCAATGTTCAAAATCATAAAAACTAATTTTGTACCTGAAAAGGGGAGCTATCAATAAAGATGCTTGGACACAATGCATTCCTTATTGCAATTTTCATTGAGAAGGAGGTATCATGGTCGAGAACTCCCCCTTGTGGCCTCTGCAGGCATGACTAATCTATTACAAGTGTCATCATTCAGAAGGCTCAAGAAGTAGA
This sequence comes from Umbra pygmaea, assembly GCA_016801145.1. Classification (NCBI taxonomy): domain Eukaryota; kingdom Metazoa; phylum Chordata; class Actinopteri; order Esociformes; family Umbridae; genus Umbra; species Umbra pygmaea. The sequence continues at coordinate 2,249 of JACXGM010026615.1, forward strand.
TCACAGATAAGCACAGATCATAAGATTACACAGTATCATTATACTTTTTAAGCTTTTTTAACCCTTTATAGGACCATATACATCGCCTGAATATTCATTTTATGTCCCGTTTACTGTTTTTAATAACTGCAGAATTTATCAATGATCAGCTTCCAAAATAAAATACACCAACCAATATCAATCTATCAAACATGTGCATTGCTTACCTGGGGAACACATGGCATCAGGATGAACTATGATGAAAAAGCAAGCTGGCGGAGGCAGTGTGATGCTTTGGGTAATGTTCTGCTGAAAACCTTGGGTCCTGCCATTCATGTGGATGTTACTTTGACACGTACCATCTAACCTAAGCATTGTTGCAGACCATGAACACTCTTTCATGGACACTGTATTTTCTGATGGCATTGGCCTCTTTCAGCAGATTAATGTGCCCGGCCACAAAGCAAAAGTGGTTCAGGAATGGTTTGAGGAACACAACAATGAGTTCAAGGTGTTGACTTGCCCTCCAAAGTCAATCCAATCGAGAATCTGTGGGATGTGCTGGACAAACAAGTCTGATCCATGGAGGCCCCACCTCGCAACTTACAGGACTTAAAATATCTGCTGCCAACGTCTTGGTCCCAGAGACCACAGCACACCTTCAGAGGTCTAGTGGAGACCATGCCTTAACAGGTCAGGGCTGTTTTGGCAGCCAAAGGTGGACCTACAGTACTCAATATTAGCCAGGTGTATGTATGTACATGTAAACACTAAGCAGTGCCCACAGAATAATACCTTGATACTCAAGGTGCATAAAAAGGATATTATATATAGTGACTGTACGGGAGTATAAAGCTCTGGAAAAAAGACCACTTCAAATTTGTCTTAAATCCACCTGATTGAAAATCTCTGAAACGTGATCAAGAGGAAGATGGAGGGTTACAAGCACTCAAACAAAGCTGAGCTGCTTGAATTGTTCTGCCAGGAGTGGCATAAAGTCACCCAACATCAATCTTAAAGACTGGTGGAGAGCATGCCAATATGCATGAAAGCCAATTATTAATAAACAATTCTGATTATTCTACCAAATATGATTTCTGAACTCTTCCTATGTTAACACATCCGTATTGAGTTATTTTCTTTGCACTACTGAGGTCTAAAAACAATATGTCTATTTAGAATGTGGGAGAAATGTTGTTGGCAGTTGGTAAAAAACAACAACTTTAATGGTACCTAAAAACATACTGTACCTATCAGTAAAACCAGTCACTGATGATGTTGCTGTGGTCTCAATTGATTCCAGAGCTGTATGTGTGCACATTTAACTGTTACACTGTTTGTGTTGAAGTGCAAATGACCATAGTGGCCAGGGCAGCTTACGTTAAGGCTATGGTGAAAGCAGTTTAACGACTAGCATCAATTACAACAGCCCATAGTGTCGTTAGAAACAGTAAGCAGACAAGAGGATGGTAGTACCAGTGAAATGTCCCTAATGATGTATAGTGAACCTGTAAGACAATGCACGTTATTGTGGTCCATTAAGCAGCCTGGTGATATGTGGGAAGAAGCTGTTACACAGTCTGGCTGTTTTAGACATGATGCTCCTGTACTAACAGTGTCTATCGTATCTGATGGGTTTCCAGGTGAGGCAGGAGGACTGGAAGGTAGGTTTAGCATGTTTGTTTTCCATTCCCTGGTTGCATGCTATCAGCATGCTGACCTATTCTCTGTAGGCTGACTCATCTTGTTTGTTATTTGGCCTACTACTGTTGTGTCAGAAAACCTAATGATTGAGATAGAGCTTTATGTTGCCACACAGTGGTGGGTGCACAGGGAGTACAAGAGGGCGATGACTGTGGGGCCCTGTGGGGCCATCGTATTGAGAATCATGATGGACGAGGTGTTGTTACTAACCTTCATCACCTGAGGGCGACCAATCATTTAGCTATGAAATCTTCACTTTCTTGGGTACAGAGCTCATGGTGGATTTCTTAAAGTAGAGTGGAACAACAGCATGTGCAAGAGAGATGTTGAAGTTGTCCTGCATGAATACTCCTGCCAGTTGGTCTGCACACATTCTGAAGACGCGGCAGACCACATTTCATTCTAGACTCACAACCTAAATCTCAATTCTAAAACAAATAGTAAGTGCATTTAATTAAATTTCAAAGGTAGGAAAGCATTTTAAAACAGTTTGGCCAGCCAGTCGGTTTCTTGTAACTGTTGTGCCCTGGAAATAGACATAAATATTAATGGAGCCAGCCAAAGTAACTTTTTTTAAGGAAAGGAATATTTAATATAATATGTTTATCAATTGGGATGTATTTTGTACACTGTCTTTTTAATAAGAATATACTTAAATGTTGTCTGTATAAAAAGTACACTACATTATTGCCTGTGTCATATTCCACAGATGACTTATCCCACCTGTGTCTGGCTTGTAGGGAGGAGAGCTCAGGGGCTGACACTGATGACTGGACAAGAAGCATATTTCAGCTGCAGACCAACGCTTGACTGGAAGACTGGGATCCACCATGTTTAGGTTACCTTAAAATCACCAGGTGAACTCTCAGAATAACAAAGTTAATTAACATTTGTTGTGTTTCTCTTTCAGATTGAGTGCACCACCTGGCCATTTAGCAGCCTAGCTCTGCTGGCCATTGAGAGGACACTGGTCAAGTCACTGGAAAAGATGCCTAGTTGGTACGACAGGGTCACAGAGCCTATTCTTGAGAAGAAATGTTGGGCAGAATTTACGAATAAACAAATTGACTATTCTAATGATGTAGGCCAAAAATTCTTCCCCTCTTTGAAAGACCAGCAGCCGCCACTGGTTTCAAGGTTGGCCTTGTTATTTTTTACATTGTGTTGTAAGATATACAGTACATGGTGGAATTATTTTTTTAAAGAAATTATTAGGGAGTTTCCATATGGTCTGGATATCCTTATTCGCTGAAATATTCTTGAAGTCAAATTTGACTAGCTCAAGGAAAGTCAGTAAGGAAGAACACAGACCTATAGAACAGATTAATAAACAGGATATTAAAACGATTTTTATTGCACTGAGAATTTTTTTTTCTTTTGATATGCATAGGAACTTGGAATATTTTTACTTTGGCTCTTGACAGATTTTTAGTTACTGAAAAAGAGAAGAGTAACAAAGTTAACACTTTTCCACAAGCTAGTCAATTTCTTTTTGTCATTGTAGCTAAAGTACATTGCATTCAAAATATTATGTATTGGTGACATATTGTACACCAGCAAGCAATTTTGAACTACTTACAACCTAGCTAGATCATGACAGGAACACATCTTTTTTACTGTTTTTGTGGTAAGCTAATCTGGCTATCTAGCTTGTTCCATATTGTTATTTAAAAAAACATGCCATTTCTACTTGCTATGTAGATGCAGTACAAGTAAATGTGTTTTTGTTTCTCAATATGTGTAATCACATTCATAATATAATGTATTGATGACAGATTGTACAGTAGCAAGCAAAGTTGTATTACTTACTACCCAGCTATATCACTACTGCAGCTTGCTTTTTGTTGTATGTTTTGTGGTGAGCTAATCCGGTTATCTATAGCTAGTTCCATGTTTAAAAAACATGCCATTTCCAATTGATATCCAGCTCCAGAAAAGTTAGCTGCATTGTCTGTTTGGTATTGCGTATTTTGTGTAATCACTGTTGTAATATAATAAATTGGCGATTGTACAGTTGCAAGCTATGATGAATAGCTAACTAGATTACTGCCGTATCTTTTGGTGAAGTGGTCACTAGTTTGAGATGGCTGATGGTGAGTTAAGCTGGCTAGATATAGTATCTATATTAAGTTCTTTGTGTTTCAAAATGCAGTTTCTACTTCAGAACAGTATACAATAACACGGTACATCATGCAAATGGTGTGAACGAGCACTCATCTTTCGGTGTTTAAAAAACAATGCTATTTGTTTTTTAAACACCAAATGCTATTTTTTTAATATATTTTTAGCTAATTTCAAAATAACAGTCCTGTTTCATGCCTCTTTTCACAAAGAATGCAAGATACTCACATGGGGTATTTCCGGAAAAGACCAAAACAGAGGAAGCATATTCAATCATGAAATAAAAACTCACTAGTTATCGAATGTGTTTGTACAGTTTCATTTTATATGACAAGAATGACCATTGCTAACATAAGTAATTAGTATAAGTAGCTGATTTGTGGTGACATTTCTCATAAGACAATTACATCTTACTAAAGATGATTGGTAGCCTTATTGACTAATTACAAGCCTGATTTGTTGTATTGTACCATTGATTGTCTAGTTAAAAAAAGTCCAGAACCCATAAAATGCATCCCAGCTCACAACAGACAAATTACAACATAACTCAAGTGGTGTGATACAGTAAACTGTCAGTGGGAAAGGAATTCTTGAAGTTTTAATCATGGGTTTCATTCATTTAATCAATTTCATTTGTGTTTATTCTTCTGCTTTAAATGATTTATATTTTTGTTAATTTAGCACAGGTGGATTATAAGAAAGCTCACTTTGCTTAAGTTTCTGCTCTCTTGTCTTGCATTTGTCCTTGACTACATTTTTTTTCTGATAGTGTCATCTGGGCATGAATGACTAGTCCTCTGAACACTTCGAGGAATTTCTGCATGCTAGGCTTACATTTCTTCTTGGCTCAAATGTTTATCCTCGAAGTGGCCTATGTGTGTGCTCCACTTTTGAGACTGATTTGATGCCATACACAGTATAGGAATGGGAGAGCATTGCCATGGAAGTGTAACAACGTCCCTTGTACTGTGTTTTAGTCCGACTTCCAGTCCGGGTTTTTGGTTTCTCCCAATTGGTTTTAGTTATGTCATTAGTGTGCTATTTAATTCCTTCTGTTTGTTCCCTGATTGTTGGTAATTATTTCTGTTTTTGTGGTTCATGGTCTTTGTGTCAAGCTTCAAGTAGAGAATAATGTTTCATTTTCAGGAAATACATATTATTCTAGTTTGGGAAAATGCATCTTTCTCCTGATATTCCAACACATTGTGACAGGAGGATACCCATTTTCTGGTGATGTGTATGGTTTGCAAGCTTGGCAAAGGTATTGAAAGCAAGGATTTATAATCCAGTACTAAATATGACAACTTTATGTAGAGTTCTGTTAATTTGTCCAATTACTTTGATTGCTTAATATTTTTGGGACTATGTACTGGGTTAGAGACAAAACAACAACTTGTCAATATTGTTAACAGTCCAAGCCCAACCAATAGTTATACAAATGTTGGTTTTGTTGCAGAATAAAACATCTATTAGCTCTGATATTAAATATCTACCGGAGGCTTCCTCAGTGTCAGTGATGCAAACATTGTTGCTCTGCCACCCAATAGATGTGATCTGAGCAAGAAAGCCAAGCAGATGCCGCATGATCCCTTTGAAAACAGCAGAGAAAGAAAATGCGTTTCCATGGTTTGATTAGAACAACCACATGGGAACATGTGGAGCAGACTTAATTAAAACTCATCTAGATGGAAAATGCAGAGGAAAAATGCCATTTGTTCAGGTTCCATGGACTTAGGAAATATATAATCATTAATCAAGCTGTGGAAAAACTGAGAGGGACATGCTTACCAACTAACGTAAATTGAAAAACGATCACAATTAGTGTGATGCGGTCACATGGGTCATGGCCAGACTAAAACACCATTAGGTATTGGATAACATTTTTCATTGGTAAGTGAAAGGTACAAATATTTTTATGGTAAGGCAAAAGAGGAGTCTCTATGAATCTCTCCCTCTATACCAAAATGAAAAGAAGTTGACACCGGAAAGATGTAGCCTAGATAGTGCCCATTTCCTTTGGAAACTCATACATTCATTCTCCCTTTAATCCTGCACTGTTCCTGGGCAGCTAAATGACAGCACACTTTTGCAATGGGCCCATCTCAAACCCCCATTAAAAATAATGAGCAAGCCATTTCCATCGCCAGTTACTTGAAAACAATCCATGTCACACAAGGCTTCGCACTGAGAAACAGCAGAAAGCAACAATTGCAGAAAGTACATTTATTTAATGACCTCTTGTTGTCCTTGGTTAGGTTGCTCTTCTCCGGGGATAAAAATCTCTGCGATCGTCATGGAGGGTGTTGAAAGGGGTAGCTAAACACTATGATATTAGAAGCTGTGTCTAGAGAGCCAAGGTAAATATGTGTTACAGTACATATCGTTTTTTAATAGCCAACCTTCTGGAAAAAAACACTGTAACGCTTGAAACGTCATGATCTGTTTTTTGTGATGTTTTAGATTGTGATTTACCATCCAGTTAAAAACACCTTGTTTGTTATAACTAAGTAAACCATTTGAATAACAAAGTCTGTGTTTATTTTTTATGAATAAATGCTTATTTTCTGGATTCTGTTTGTGCCACTGCCTTCACATCTCAATGATGAACAAAGAAACAAGCTAACAAATAGGAAGCTAGAAACATCATTTAGTGTGTGACTATCTAATCCAATTAATGATTGAACGTCAAACTAACGAACTAACAATTAAACTACTGTAATTAACAAAACTCACAAACCAAAAGGAACCAATCTACAGATCCCCTTGTATATCATTTAGGTGAGATAATGGCTGAGAATATGTTTACTAATCACCTGCTAGTTCTGTTGAAGAATCCTCCTGTTGAAATTAACAGCTTCAGTGATGGTTTCTCCCCTGACAAAGGAAGTGTGCTTGTAATTGAAGTCCCTGGTAGTTTTTGATGTGTTGCCAGAGGGCTCAGACTATCACACTAAGTCTATGAATAACTAAGATCCATTACCTCATGTAGTCATAATCCTTCTGAGGTCACTCACAAAATTCTAATTAAATCATTTTTCTCACCTTTCCCCACACAGTTGTGTGCCAAAAGGGAATAAAACAGATTTATCCTACATTGGTATGCACCACTAGGGAATCCAACAGAGCCTTTTACATGGCAGCAGACGACCTGATGAATAACATGAAAATACAACCTGCGAATATGAGACAGATGTGGTGTTACTCTTTTTTTAAAACTTTTGCAACATAATAAATGACAAACTGTCCAGCCAGAAGTTAAATTATACACAGAAAATTGACATGGCCCATTATTGCAGGTCTAATGCAATTATTATCCACCAAAGACGCTAGCTAATTCATGTACAGCAATCAATCATACCAACCTGGTCTACATCAAACAAATACTCTAGCTGGTATTAGACACATCTCTACATCAGAGAGTGTACTGTAAAATCCACTATTTCAGAGTGAGACCATTTACATGTCAATATCAGTCTTTGTATGCTTTCTTTGCATAACATTCCCGCCAACTAAAAACCTGGCCAAGGGCAAGAAATGTTATTGGCATCTGTCATCATAACGCAATCAATCATAAAGTAAATTTAAATCCATATCTCTATTGTGTCACTTAATAGGCAATGAACTCTGTGACCCATAAGGACACATGACCAAATAATCAAAAGTCCAGAACCAATGTACAAGACAGAGAAACCTCAATTTAATAGACAAATCTATTGACGTTATTAGTATTCAAACAAATTTCCTCTTGGTTGTAAACTGTATGGTTTCTAGCTTCAAGCACAACTATAGTATAGTTACTTCATACATACTATATATGACATATCATAGCAGACAATGTGTCAGATCCAACACTGTCCCTGATGAGCTACATACTGTACGTATGTCACAATTTAACTCTCACCTCTTTCAAGTGATAATTAGGCAGCTGTAAAGTGGTTCTGTGTTATGTTCATTTTGTTCTAACTAGGAAGCGACAGACTGGTCCTGGGGCTCAGCTCTGTGAGCGGACGACAAACTTAAACAGGAATGTCCAGTCTTAGTCTGCAAACCCACTCGCTGTAGTTCCAACACTACATTATCTTTCTGTATTATGAAGATACATTTACATATTCAACATAAAGGCATCACAGAGTACTGACATTGCTGACAAACAACACAGCAGTATTCATTTCCATTAATCATTGCGGAGCAGAGACTCATAATGTAATGAAATCTGAACCTCAGTTCAATGATGAGGTATCCACGAGAATCGAGTTCCACGTGTTCAGATACAGATTTTATGTCTAGTATATAATGTGCTATACATGATCCACTGTGTTCTGGTCCTTTTTCTCAGACATTGTGAAGGTGAGATTTCATCACACATGACATTGAGATATACAGTAATGTCTAATTTGTGGAGATGGTAATAAAAGCATTTGATATCATGGTACGGTACTGAAACGCCTGCATTCCAGTTATCTGTCAGTCAGCTATATCAAACCGCTTTTATACACTGCAGTTGTAATACAGTAGGTGCTAAGAAAGGTGCTAAAATGGTAGAGAGAAGAAAAATCCATTTGAGGCTGTATTGAATTCTAAGCACAGCTGTGTGTGGACAAATAGCAAACACAAGGAAAGAATTGAGTGATCTTTAACAAAATGATAACAATTCTTTACCGTGTTCAACATGTTTATTCTACACTTACATTCTAAGGGAATACAAGGTGACAATTAGAATAACTATGTTAAATTGCTCAAACAAATAGGATGCCAACAAAATTGAATCTTGTTTGTCTAGCGAAATGGGAAGAGCGAGAGAGATAATGGTTTGCTGATACACAGCTGATTTGAACAGGCAGCAAGGAGAACGTGAACACGCACAGATTTGCTGTCTGCTCACTCCAGCGCATCCTCAACAAGTGAATTAAACATGCAAATCTCCACCCTGTAATTTGCCAGGATGAGCATGTAAACAGCACGGATGAGGAGGGATATTAGAGCGCAAACCGGGGTTGTGTGTGTGCTTTGATTAACGAAGCTTTGAGAGGAGCTCCCGGGCTGGCCCTAGACAGGATGGTCACCAGATGGTCCGGTCACACCCCTCCACCTCTATCCGTCACTCTGGATCATGGCTGCTAGATGCATTACATGCATACATATACAAAACACACACTAGCGCTCAAACGTTTAGAAGCACACAGGAACGTACATATTGATAGATACTGATAACTTCATTCACCAAGGTGCCGTTACATTGAGCAGAAATGATACTCAAAACATGATTAATTACGGAGGAGATAAAATATGTCATTATTAGGACACTTAGGTAAATGCTGCAGAAAATGTGTCTTTGCCGTTGTATGTGAATAATACATTTTACATTTCTATCAACAACATGAATATATAACTAACTATAATAATATCAAGAGTGCAATAAGGAGGGCCATCCTTTGCCATCGGAACCGATCCACTCCGTCTCGGAATGCTGTCATCCAAGTGGTGAACTGGTGTAGTGGGATATTATTACACCACTTTTTAAGACTGAAAGGCTCCAGTTCTTAGAGGACTGATCAAGGTGGAAATAGACTCTGTTGTATCTTCTACGGAAGAACTGAATGTCCACAACATCCAATTACGTTTGCATATTTAATAAAAACTAACAAGACGAGACAACTTACAAGTTACATCATCACTTCTGCATGTCTCTCGCTAACGACTTCTTCGATGTCCTAATACTAGAGCCGACAACCGGTCAGCGTGCCTACTCTATTCAATGTAACAGCGCCTCCTTCTGGAACATCACTCAGTTAACTTTGAAACAGTATAAATTAACCATTATTCATCATAAGTAAGTAATTGACATAGCTTACAGATATGCATTCTTGTAACTTAATATTGCAGTTAGAGTTAGGATACCACAGACTCTGTAATTTTTTCTTCAGAACTTCCAATAAACTATCAATTATGTTTAAATCTGATCATTTCTTAGGCCAAAGAAGGCATTTGATGTCCTCATGGTGATCATGAAATCACCCTTGAATTCATTTAGCAGTGTGTATGGGGAATTCTTCTGGAATATTGGAACATTCTATAGGAAGTCCTTTGCACCATAGGGTGCACCTGGTCCTGTAAAATGGCTGTTATACGAATATTTCAACATAATGACTTCCACAAGAAAGCTGCCCATACATTACAGATCTCCAGCCATATTTACCATTTGATAGTAGACATTGTGGATTAAAGGCATCCTTTGCCATTCTCCAACCGTAAACCTGTCCGGATGTATAAAATATATTTTATACAGGGTGAAAGATGACTCAACCCATACTGCTTTTTCCCTCAGCCCAGGGGTCCATGTATTGGCCTTAGATACAAGCAGTTTCTGAATGGCAGAACTGCCATAAATTCCAGGTTTGAAGCCTACAATGTTGAGCTTGTGTTGAAGGCTGGGGCACAGTGCTGCGGATTCAATTCTGTGCTCATTCTTGATGCTATACGTTTTGGTCTTTCAGCAATTATGCTGTTGCATATACATCAATCCCTTCTTCAGCCAGACCACTGTTTACCTTTGCTGATGCAAGTTGGCCGTTTGGCATATGCTGTCATAATTTTGACTGATGCACATTTGGGCACCAACTATTTATCTTCTTTGGAACTGTTCTTTGAAAAAGCAACAATCAAGGTGCTAATTTAGTCATATCGTTCACACACAGTATGTACTGCAATTTGGAAATAAACGCAAATATAAAATGTAAGGGGCCATTCACAATAGGAAACTGGTATAATATCTGTTGGCTAGCCGTCTTGCCAGATTTTAATACAGTCTAATTCATTTCAAGTTCTGTGATCACTGGCTTAATTTGGAGAATAATGTAGCGGAACCAAACTGCCTCTTCATAGGACTCTGAGCCCTCCTAAAGTCCTCCTGTTCTCTCTGTCCCCTATCAGCCTGCCTACAGCTCTATTTAGTATGCAGCCTACACATGCTGTTGGGTAATGGCATTTCAGAGGTTTAGCAGGGAAAGTGTGTGTAATTGTGCTGTACATCTCTGTTAGGGCTGACTATGCACTGGCCCGATGGGTAATGAGGTTGGAGGCAGAGGACAGAAAAGAACATGTCGTTGGGGCACCCTGCCACTGGATTCTAAGGGAGAGAGAGAGTGGTGGGGTGAGGGAAGGGAGAAAATGTGTTCTGGATTATGGGCAAAGAAAATGGGATAGCGATAACTTTCCCATGCATACTTTGATAGTGTCCCTGTGTCCTACAGTTGTACAGTATACACTGTTCTGATGCCAAATATGCAGGACTGCAGTTATTTCTGCACACATTCTTTAATATCATACCCAACTTCGCTCCTTTGTGAATAAAAAATGATTGCCGAAATATACATTGTGGCGCTCTGGATCGAATGTTGTCTCACTTATGCCGGACAAGCATGCATGGAGTGCACACCTGGTGAGAGGCGGAAAATTCCAACTGGACATGGCATGGAAAGCCCAGTGAAGGTCTGAAATGTTCTGGAAGATGCTGTTGGGTTAACCCCTCCCTGGCGCACCAGTGCCAAATAAGACCGGGCTGAGTGAGTGGACAAGGAACCTAGCAGACTAAGCGACTATGTTGCATGGCAGTGTTCCATGGCAGTGTTCCATGGCAGTGTTCCATGGCAGTGTTCCATGGCAGTGTTCCATGGCAGTGTTGCATGGCAGTGTTGCATGGCAGTGTTGCATGGCAGTGTTCCATGGCAGTGTTCCATGGCAGTGTTGCATGGCAGTGTTGCATGGCAGTGTTGCATGGCTGTGTTGCATGGCTGTGTTGCATGGCTGTGTTGCATGGCTGTGTTGCATGCTTGTACTGTATGTTTGTGGTTACTGTACCCTTTGCACACGCAGAGTAAAAATCTTGAAGAATGTCAACATGAGGTCTACTGAGTCTTCAATCGGGCCATCTGTTGGTCTATGGGGTCAGCAGTACCAGAATCCATATTGAAGTTTTAATACACACATGCACTGCCTCGAGTAGCAAACCAGGAGAATAAACACTTTATTTAAGTAACCTTAAAACATACTGTGATGAGTGATGGGTCACTGTGTCCAGTCCAGTTCTCATCCATATCCCAATTAAGTTATACTGTATGAGCTATAATTACAAAAAACATTCAAATAAAATTAAAACTGAAGTGAAGTGAGTTAGCAGCAAAGTAACAAACTATAGGATAACAACAAAAGTCCTCTGTTTTTTTTAGCCAGCTAACATAAGGGATAGCAAGAATCTAAGAATGGAGATTTTGTGGAATAAAGTTTATTTGCTCTAAGCTAGGAATTAACGTTGTAAAAACAGATGAAATGTGACAGCGTATATAATCATCCAGGTAAGGGCTCCGGTATTTGTGCTTAACTTGTGTGTCTGTGGTGACAAATGGCTCCTAACCTAAATATTTCTGACTGAAAATGGACACAGAAATTTGTAGCGTAGTAGGTGACAGCACAATGGGAATTCGATTACAGATTTTAGTACCCCTGGAACTAAGCCTTTGGCTCTGTACAGTTATCCAATGTCATGCTGTTCTGGTTGTCTGGAGATCTCCTGCTGGGTATTGTCCGTCAAACGGCGGACCAGATCAGTGGGAATGGCTAAAGCAACTGATTTCATGGTATTGGTAGCAACAGGATTGATACAGAACCATTCTGACCCCAGTACAGGAGCTGTTCCTACTCTTACCCCATTAAACATGCTGTTCCTACTATCACCCCATTAAACATGCTGTTCCTACT
>JACXGM010026616.1:0-14806 GCA_016801145.1 Umbra pygmaea
TCAGTCAAGACAAAGCAGAAGTACCAGGGCATAATCCACAAACCAGAATCCAAAATACAAAACACAATGTCAGGCCAAAGAGGGAATCACAAATATAAATGCTCAGTTTGACTATAGAATGTACAATACCTCGCGAAGAGGAAATGTGAAGTGTGTGTATTTATACAGACCAGGATACAGCAGGTGATCAGAATTCCGGCGATTGCGATCTGGTGACAGGGATGCGTTCATGACAGATGGGACTTGGTGCAATACCGGTATGTAGTTGTGAGGGTTGAATAGGGGCTGAACCAGATGGCGTTACAGGTGCTATCTTGCAGTTACCGAAAACAATTCCGCAGCTGACCAGGAAAAACCTGGTTAAAAGTCAGTGGCTTATTATTCAAATGCTATTTTTAAGGGCGCATACTGGGCCATAATGTAGTGTGTGCACAGCGTGCATACACTTGCTCCTCTCATGTACACAAATGTAGCAGTTCACATTATTGCAATACATACATAATTAGAAGGAAATATATTACCAAGCAAGGGAAATCATTGTGGTGTCCGAAGATGTGAAAAAATAGGCATACATCTAGTATACACATTTACACAAATTATTCAGAATTAATTATTTGCACTGATATACATCAACTGCAAGGGAACCCATTTAATCAACATACAAGTCATTTGCGATGACTTGTAAAATAGGAAATATTAGAGGACTTAAGGAGACGTGATGTTGAAATGCATGTGCCGTTGCTTGCCACTTGCCCAATCTGCAGCAGAACGGGAGAGGAGCTTATTTGACAGACAAGTGAGGTAAGCAAAGTCATCTCGCTCTACTGTTAGACTACATTGCAAAAATATTATTATACCATGCATTCATTACCTCGTGATTCAGTGAGAGTTAGCCCAAAACATCGGAAAGTATGTCTTGTGGCATTTCTTTATTTACATTTTAAGAAAAAAAAATCAATAGCGATCTGCTGTTATAATAGCAATTAAACGTGCAATATGTACCTTTTGGCCGCCAGGGGGCTCTCAATCAAAACAATAGCAAAAGATGTACTTAGATGACGTCGAGAAGTTGCGTGGGATCATGGGTTTTGTTATATTCGTCAATGACAACCTTCCAATCCAGCGTCTCCGGCAGAAAAAATGTTCACTGACAAAGTAATATATTGTAAAAAATATTATAACTTTATTCACGTTATGTTTGGCGGTTCCCTGGAACTTAGAGCAACTATATTACATGACGCCATTGACGGGCGACAAAAAGAAACGTCCCGTGTCTTCAAATTAAATTACACATTTCTCTGGATTTGAAAGTTGGTGGAAACATTTAGGATAATGTAAGTACACAACTAAGGAATATATATATGTATAGTGATGTTTTCTTTTAATGCAAAGTATGTATTTTGTTATTGTTTTGATTGATATTACATATTGTACCTTTAAGTGCTCCTGCTCTTAAAGGGAATGTGAGATAACGCTCTGATTGGTTTATTGCATGTTATGCCCAAACCACAACTGTGAATAATGAAGCTACTTCAGACCTACCCATTTTAGATTTGCATTGGGCGCAAGAGTCATTTAACCCACCGGTAAAATAGCAACAGCGCCCGGGACCCTCCCACAATGTCACTTGCGTTTTGCGTTTGATACTTGCATTTCAGATCGTTAAAATAGGGCCCTATAGCTCACATGTCCAAAAGATTCCAAGTCTATCCTTTTAAATAACATCAAGCATATGTATGTACTTGCTTCAGGTCCAGTGCTACAAGAGGTTAACATTGGGTATGTTTTTTAGGCAGAATTTGACAAAAAGTGTGTGATCCTCAAGCACATTAAGGTTGTCACGGTTAAGAGGCAGGAGGCAGATAAACAGGGTTTTATCATAATCCAAAAATGTATGGCATGAACAGAGAGCTCAGGTCTGGACCAGGATAAAAACATAACAGAAGAACAATACTTGACAATGAGCAGACATCAATACAGGCTTTTATACTCTGAGCCTAACCCCAGTAAATGAACATAATACGTAACACCTGCTACATAGGTCCAGGTGATAGCAATCATAGATATGGCTAGACAACTTGACTTTAGATCCTGTGTACCTGAACCAGACTACATCCCTTCACAAATCAAACATCTCTCTCTAACGCTATGCAGCAGTGCATGCTCTGAATGAAAAGAACTATAAGAAAATAAAACCCAAAAGGAAAAAATGGACCAAAAGAGGAAAAACCTAATATTCAGGTGACCCTGAACATTGGATGCCCTGGGTTCCCCTTACAAAGGTCCTCTAACAGAGCCAGATTTTATTTTTTGACTGAAATTGTTTGTATGTCTAATCAAGCCCCCATGTTTTAGGCCAGGGGTATTCAACTCTGGACCTCGAAGCCAGATCCACTCCACTTTTTCATTGCAACCCTCTAATCTGAGACTTGTCTAGACCTGGGGTGTATTGCACAAAACCAAGATAAGGGATTAAGCCGGGATATTCAAGCTATCCTGGATGAATTTAGCCTCGACTTGGTTGCACAAAAGCTGCTAGAAGTAAACCCAGCCAAGTAACCATGGAGATTTATTCTTTGCTAACAGCCAGGCTAAGATTAATCCTGGAGTCTCATGTGTTAAATCAGTGGTCGCTCTGATCCGAAATAAACGTGTTAAACATTCATACATCCATTGCAGTTGTTTAGATGGTTTGAAATCGTTCATGATGTGGCAACAGTGATTTCAAAGAAGTCAGTGATGAGGGCAAATCTTCTAAATAAAGGCACTATTTGCCGTATTGTCAGAAGTGTATGTATGGCACTGAAGTCCTTGTTACACATCTTTATCACCTTCCCCTATAAGTAGTTTCTATATACCATTTGCACCTGGTTAAGAATTAAGGCACTTACCAGCCTGCAAAATGTTTTTATATTTGATCTTGACTTGTTGCCAGGTTCTTTGGTCCAGTCATGTTTGTTCTGTATGAACATTAATTGTAGAAATAAATTTAGGATTAGACATAGTTTATAGATTTTTGTGCTTATGGTTGTAAAACATATTATCACATTGTGGAAAAGGTATGTATTTAGGCCTAGTCTTTAGCGTACATTTCCAGAGGAGCATTAATTCCTTCTGCTCACACTGAAAAAAACATATATTATTGATCCAACTTAAAAAATGTAGAGTAATGAATCACACCTATATTTCTTATGCTTGACCAATGTAAAATAAATAAATTTGTTCAATGCGTGATTTTTTTGGTTGTCCCAATAAATGTTATTAAATTTGGTTTAACATGTATTTTTTTAAGTTGATCATCACAGCCAATCGTCACATTTACTGTAAATTGAGCCAATCTGAATTATCAAATTCACATTTGCATATCTCCCAGCATGCGTTTCTAAGAAAATGTGGCAAATAACAACTTCTGAGTGTTTACAGCTTTCGTAACACACTGACAGTTACTTCAAGATTGTATTTTTACAAATTAGAATATCAAACTGATAGAACATTCAGCAGATTAAATATTGTATCACCCATAACTTGCAGTGGAAAGAACTGCATTGGTGAAATATTAAACACATTTTACCAATTTAGCTAAAGTACATAGAATGGAACACTGTTCTCAGTAATGGTTGCAATAAATTACACCATTTACAGTTTATATTAGGTTTGAAAAGTAAAGATTAATATTATAATTTAATAATCAAACAAAGTAATCGATACATTAATGCTTGAAGCAGAACATACATTAAAACAAACAATTCTTAAAAAGTAAAGGTGCAGAAAAGCATGCTGGGAAGTGTCAAAACTTGTGAGCAAATATGATGTAACCTACAAAATATGCTTTGAGTCAAGATGAAATCTTTAGGTTTGCACTTCCCAGGCAAATTTAATTTTGTCTCAAATAAAAATAATAGGTTATACATAAACTCATATTATTTTCACTGAATGGAATGAGAATAATTGCATTGGATGAACAACCACTTGTCATACTTTTTTGAGTGTAGGTAGATATTTTTTAATCCTAAATGCAGCCATATTTTATTTTTGCTGATTCTATACTTCACCTCCTCGTAACTTTCCATAAGAACTTGCTGCTCAGCGGGTGGAAAATATGCTGCGCGCATCTTCTCCATCTCTGCATCAGTAAATCTGTGATCGATACAGTGGTCTTTTTAAGAAAGCCGTGAACATGCACTTATCCAGAATATCTACATCTGGCTTGACATAGCTTTACCTTTTCATCCTTGCTCGGCAAACGTGCAACCGATTAAGCCGCGATGAGCAGATCACACTAAGTCAAGCTGCGCTTTTTCAGTTATCCTGGATTTCTTTATTCTACTTTTGTGCAATACCCCCCTGGTACCCCAGGTGAGTCCAATTAATGTTGAAGTAGAACCCGTAGGGTTAGAGTTGAAGACCCCTGTTCTAGGCCATCTCGAAGTGAAAGGGGAAAAAATAAACCACTTATTAGCAATGTGCTGTATAAAATGAATTTGTAATTCTGAAATATAACTTG
Source organism: Umbra pygmaea (assembly GCA_016801145.1). Lineage (NCBI taxonomy): Eukaryota > Metazoa > Chordata > Actinopteri > Esociformes > Umbridae > Umbra > Umbra pygmaea. The sequence goes on from JACXGM010026616.1 coordinate 4,505, forward strand.
CAATATGAGGTAGTTGCGATGCGCACATTAATCAATGATTCACTGAACCGGGTGGTTAAACCGTGAACACCGCTAGTCACACTAAAGAACTTGAGTACACGAGGTCAGACCAGATGTGAGATTTTATTGCAGTCTACCCTCACGTTCAAATTGATGCCTTGCTTTGCATAGGAATCGGCGTACACCGTCCTACGCTTGTTTTAGGTCATACGCACGTTTGATGAATGAGGACCAATGTGTGGACTCCCTAGTTGCCATGACCTACAGCAGTGTTGTGACTCTAACTATCTAAGATGTTGTTGTACAACAAATTATAAGATTTCTAGACTGTAGGCATGGTGATTTGACTAGGACTGCACGTGAACATTGAGTTTAGGTCAAATATTAATTTAAGACCAAACGTTAGTTGAGAGCTAGTTGACTACTAGGGTCAGAATTTTGATGCCTACCTTGTAAACAATGGGTATAGTTTTAGTCTCTGTGTGATTATTGGAAGTGTCATTGAATACTGAGAAATCAATTCAGTCACAATATGATATGGCCTTCCAATGAGTCATGAATGCTGACATGTTTAGAAAATAAAGAACTAAGCAATGGGCATAGTTTTTGTCAAGGAACGTGTGATTATAGGAAGTGTCGTTGAATAGGGATGAATCAGTTCAGGAAGAATGTGATGATGGCCTTAATATCAGTCATGAATGCAGACACACTTAGAAAATAGAGTCCTAAGCAATGGTCAAACAGGCAGGCGAGTTAAATGCACCTAAACTTTTAAATCTTTGTATTCACAGGTGTCATAATCTGGCAAGCGCTTGGTGATCCTTCAAAAGATGGGTGGGGCTAAGGTTTGGCAGGGTGCACGATCTAGAATGGTCATGAAAAAAGAAGCATTTAACTCAAGGTGAAAAAAGCAGAACATGTTGTGGTTTGCAGGGTTCCAAGTCTTACCTGCAGCCTCACCTGAACATGGATTCCTTGTCAACACAACTCAAGAGAAATAAAAGAGTATGACATTAAATATGTCTAGTTTAAATATAAATAAACATTATACACTGCAGACCTCCATAATGCTATGTATGTTTTTCATAATCAAAATACAGTATTCTTAATTATATTATTAATTATATTGTCTTACAATGTATGATTGCAAAGAGAGAAAAATAAAGAGAAAGAGAATTAGAAAACGATAACTGTGGTGAAAAAATGAGTTATATAAGCCAAATATTTACTATAATTTTAAAACATTCTGGGGTATTATGTAGCCTAAATGTCTTCAGGTTCTGCATATAAAACGTAACCGTCTACACTCTCCTTATGCTTACTGTAGTAACACCATGAATAATGTAAATAGGTCAAATATGTCACAAACTAATAAGCAATAAAACCAGATGTAGTGGGGCATTGATGCAGTGTGGTGGATGAGAACTTCAAACACACACACATTCCAAATGATCACAGGAGTTTATCATAATAAAGCTTGCTCCCATTTGTTAAAGACCTGCGAGAAAGATCATAGCACAATTGTTAATCATCAGAACTTCTGAAGAAATTGAGAAAATGCTGGATTTATAATACATTCTACATTCAAGCTCTTCTTTAAACAGCAACCTAGTTTGTGTCCTACTCCATATGCCTTGATTGTTGCTAAGGTGTTGAGGTCAAAATAAACACAATGGAAGTGTTTCTTTTGAAAAATACTATACTTTTTATATTGGATTTAATTATTTAATTTAAAACACTACTAACTGAGATGTTTCATTGTTCTAACCCCTCTAATGTCACTTTTCTAAACAGCCACCTTTGCTATAAAATCATGACATGTTGTTTCAGATGGTCAGAGTCCTATTAGGGAAGAGTTCCAGGACAAAAAAAGAACACACCTGCTGTGGAACTCATTCTAGAACACCCACACAGTAGTCCAGGAAAACTGCCACAGACAGCAGGATGTCCTCCATCCCTCCAAACTAGCAAAGTTCAGTTCTTGAAAGTTGCAGTGCATGGTGTCCTGGTTTCTTCTCTCACAAGCCGAATGTTCTCAGACAAAATAACAAATGGATTGCAATTGTATTACCATATATTATCATTTTAAAATGTCTTTGTACTGTACTTGTCTTCTAATGGTCTATGCTAGGTCATGTTGAAATTGTCATCGATCTGTAATATTGATTGGTTTGAGAATCCACTCACCAGGGCTGCGGTCAAACCCAGTGGCATGGAGGAAAAATAGTCCCTATCAGGCAAATCTCCCTCTACCTCAGTTCACTCCTCAACATCATCTGTTTCAACAGTAGGGATCATGGTACATAAGGAAGTGGCCAGATTATGCAAGATGACTTGGACACCCTGAATGGCAAGCGTTTTTAATGGATACTTTTCAAAATAATAGCACTCGTAATTAATGACACAAGTAATTGTTAATTCATTGAATAGATAGGTAGTGCCTCCATGTTCATGTGTTGCTAAAATTTGTCTATTGTTGGATCAAACAGACTAGTGAATGTTTTTCAAATGTAATTGTGTTTTAACATGAGACACTGAAAATCTATTCAATCAAATTGCGTGTGCAACATATTTGTTACTGTTATTTAAAAAAAGTTGTTAAAACATGTTATATTATTATTTTTTGCTATCAAATACTCTTATTGTTTCTTTACACACAATACACTTGTGTTTGGTTACAATTCACTAGCTTTATAATGAATTAACAATGATTATTGCAATGAATTAAAATGAGCTGTGTTAGTTTGGAAAAACAACAATCTGAGGTTGCGTTGCTGGCATAATAGTTTTGCCAGGTGAACGGTTCTAGCCTATATCTAAGGCTGGCTCTGCTTTTCCTGCACTCTCATGAAATCCACATCTCCTTTGGCTGCCACAAGTGATTGGAATGTAATGCAAAAACTTTAAAGACACAAATTCTTCACAAAAAACTTGTTAAATAACAACGAAACCTGCTCTGTGCTCCATGACCTGCTGACCCCCAAATCCATCTGATTATGTTCATCTTTCTGTATCGTGTAATTTGATGATTTTATTTCTTCCCTCGTATGAAGAGTTAAAATGTATTTATATTTTTACATTAAATGGTTTCAGTGTTGTCCTACCCTCATGCAACTGTATGTCTTTGCCCAGGTCATCGTTGAAAATGAAAGTTATTTGCCAATCAGCAAAATAATCTTGAAATCAAAAAAAGAAATATAAAAAGAATAAAATCCAGGCATCACATGTTTTTCGTAGGGTCTAAGTATGGTGGGTTGTACTCAGAGTCCTTAATAACTTTTTTCAAACAGTTGAACAGAAGAGTGTGACTGCTGGACATCTTCTCAAACACCCACTCGATGAGTGCCAAAGGGAATAGACATTTGTTACATAATTCAATATGAAAGGGACTGTTCATTTGCCAGCAATGTAAATATCAACGTGAGTCATTGGAGAAAAGTGACATTATCATTGCAGACTATTGACATTGTGAATTTAGTCTATTGTTCCTTCCCAATGGTTTCAGACCCCCTGGACCTATCCATTTACTTGTTTTATCTTTAGTTTCATATCATCAAACAAACACTTTTGTTAGAAGTAAGCTTAGCATAATGTCCAACTTCATCTAATGAGTGTTGTTTTACAAGTGCTTGTGCACAGGGGATAAATTGGAAGTGGGAAAGCTCTATTTTTGTGAAGAGTGGAGTGCCATACCAAAGATTATTGCCTACACACAAGGTTGAGATTTGCTTTACAGCAAATATTGCATGCATCTGTCATCTCATTTCTTTAATGGTATATAAGTGTTTAATCTAGGACACAGTTTTAAAACTAATGGGTCTACTGTCAGCTGAGTGTTTCTCTTATTTTGTACTTGACTGATTCAATAAGCTCATTAAATAGTTAGGAACTCTACTCACCTGGATGTCTACTGTAGGTCTTACTTGGACACCAATTTAATGAAAAAACAAAAACCAGAAGTTACTATAGGCCCTGAGTGAAACCCCTGATCAAGGATATTCACGAAATTGCCAATGTTTCCCTGTAAAATATTTTTATACATTTTAAAGGGAAAACAGTCTCACTCTAAAAAGGTAAAGGTATTGAAAACTAGTGTTTTCCGTAGCATTTGAGGCTTTCATCAAATTGGGCTGGAAAATGATCATGTCCTTTATTTTTAACAAAAAAATAAAAAATAAAGTAAGTATGCAGATAGTCAGGTTTTTCCAAATGTTACGTTGTACAGGACCTCAGAAGCCAGCGAAAGAGGTCTGGGGTTGAGGGTGCGAGCAAGGATAAAGGCAAAGCTATATATTGCCACAGTAATAAAACTATTATGTTGGGAGAAGGGGATGGTTCGATGGGACCAAAGCAAAGAAAGAAACAAAGTTCCCCACCCCTAACCCTGTATTATTTTCCAACAAAAATACACAATCCCTAACTGGCACATGATCAAGGGGCCCTAACCAAACATACAGCTGTACACCCCAGGGCATCTCTAAACTACTCCCCAAAAAAAGAAACAAAGGATTAGTGACAATAATGTGACAATATAAAGGGGTAGAACATAATACCCAAGACTGATTACACACAAGCACAACACTGTACCGAACAAAGCTCTCTCCACAACTATCAATAAATATCTAATTTGGTCACAACCACAAACGAATACATACCCCAAAAACAAAGAGCCAGCACTCACACATAGCCCAACAAGAGGGCGACTGCACCAAAATCAGCAGAGACCCCATAACACACACAAAATGGCACAATATATACAGATGACGGGAATGATGCGATAGCTGTTGATCAGAATCATCTGAACAGGTTAGGGGGGAGTCATTGATTTGGGAGTGATGAACTGATTTGCACCACCTGTGAGGAACAGACATCCTGAACAGAAACAAACACACACAGAACACTGACAGGACTGGGGACGTAACACCAAAGCAATTAGCCTACATATCTAACAGTCCACCAGGATACAGATTATGCTATCGATCAGCTGATGTGCTGAATGAATTTGTGAATTTGAAAACCACCTTCCGTTTATTGATAATGGATCATTTGCTACACATACATAATTATTTAAACAGCGTTAATTTTACCTGCAGCAAAAACAAATATAGTTCGACCATCTCATTCTGTTCCAATGTAATTTTTGCTGTCTTAAAATTTTTTTTTTTTTCCTATTAATCTGACAATTTATTAATGGTTATACATTGAGTTATAATCAAATGATTAGTAGATTGTGAACAGAGACAAAAGAGGTCATTAAAAATCCTCTGGATGCCCATCCCTACTTTGAAAGCCCTACATATATCAAACCAGCAAGGCAGTTCAGAAAACATTTCAGCGGGTTGTGTCACATCTAAAGATTCAATTGTCATCAATCATGTGGTATTGTTACACTGATTGAAACCTTGGGAGATTCATTTCGATCAGACTGGGTTGAAATTTTGAGACAAGCCTCGAACTGTCAGGGTTGTCAATCCCATCATTACTGAAAACCAGAGGAGACTCCAAAAATGTAATAATTCCTGCGAGGAGGTTCATTTGATAGAAATATCAGTGTTAAAGGAAAATTCCAGAGTAAATGATAAGTTCTTAATATACTTAGTATTTATAAATGTAACCATAGATGCAACTCAAAAAATAGTATGTTTTGACCGCATCTGTATTAGTCTGCAATTGAAATACCACAAGGTCCAGAATTCAATGGAAACTTAGTCCCTGCCGTCTAGTGAGTCTCTTCTAGAGCACAATAAGCCTGCGGCCTACTTAGTGTTATTTTACAATAACACTAACGGTAGGGGTGCAACGGATCAAAAAACTCACGGATCGGATCGTTTTTCAAATCAGAGTCACGGATCGGATCATTTTTCGGATCAGCTAAATAAAAAAATATAAAATAATTGGAATTTGGGTTAGTTGTTTTTATAATTTTAATTGTTTATGATGAGCAATATGAGAGAGAAATGTGGTTAATATTGATCGTTGTTTAGGTACATTAAATCACCTTAAGCCTTTTCCTCACCATAGGAGCCAATGAAGAAGAAAACTTTAATGTGAGATTACTTCTATAATCGTTGGATTTCGGTTAGTTATTTTGACAGGCTTAAGTGTTAACATTTCATTGTGTGTTTAAGAAACTTAAAATAGTTTAATGGGAAAAACATTTTAAATATGTGTTTATTAACAATTGTAAAAGATATCGATCATTTAGATTTGATCATTGGTTTTGTATCACTATCTAAATATAATAACAATAAAGAAAATATATAAATATGTGTTCAGACTTTTTAACCAAATAATGATACAAGATATAGCAGATACAAATATTGGGGGAATATAAGCGGAAACATTTAGTTACCTGAGTGCATATGTAAAGTACAATCACGCTGTATATATTGATGTCACTGACTTTTGTCTTCTCTGTTCTCTTACAGATCACTATTGCACACCAAGTAAGCTAAACATTTTTTTTATTTCATTTCTGCAAAACAAAAGTGTTGCATTTATATTTTTGTTAAGTGTATGTGGGTGTTCTGTTTAGATTGAAGGCAAATTTTTTGCATTGTGCTTGTATTTTCTGTTTTAGATGCTCTTACACAGCAGATGGGGACAGCTGCCGTCACCCAATTTACTTTTGCCCAGGCTGTGCAAAAGTGGCCGCGCTATGTGCCAGACCGAGCAGGAGGGCCTGGACGACACACCAGTCAGACCTCAGAGGAACATGAAGTGTAAATAGGCTAAAGAAGTCAAATAATGAAAAAAAGAGTCCAATAAAATGAATTTGTTTTAACCTTAAATAGTGTGGTGTGGTCAGTGATTTAGGCTAGGATATACAGACAGGCTATCACATGTTCCATCACTTTATAACATCCTGGCTGTAGATAAAGCAGGATATTCATTATAGGCTATTTAATTTAGGGCATTTACGTATGCCTAGCAATCATTTTCTATGGCTTAATAACGATTGAAATTCCATTGAAATCACGTTGATCCTTAGATTAGTTGAAATTTTTACATTGTTTCAATATTCCCTGTAATTGAAATACCATTGAAATACCGTTGATCTATGGATAGGATTTCAAAGTTGTTTCAATATTAAAACAGGGTGCAAAATGATGTAGAACGATGTTGATTTAACATAGTTTCAATAGCTGTTTGCTATCTGGGTAGCTTAAAATGGTACAGATTGAGCAATATACTGTGAACCATTATTGTTTTATATTACAAAGAAATCCAAGGTAGATAATGCTAAAGAGCTCCTTACCTGTGCTAATGCTACACCCTCTGGGACCTGCTGGTTTTTCAAGTAGATCTTGGTCCATTTGAGCGTCAAAACTAAGATGATATAACAAACAGATGTAATAATTATTTTGGCTGGAGATGGTTGAAACAAAAATGTAGCCCTGTCCCACTCTTTACAACAAAACACTTTCTGTCTCTGTTGCCATTACTGGGTTCAACCAGTGGCCACTTCCAGATGAGCCAACCAATAAAGTGCTGCATTTCATCTTCATTTGATTTTGGCTCCGAAATGTATGGTTGGATATTATCATTTAATAACACTTGATCAAAGTTGAAATCGTCCAACTCTTCAGGTATTTCATCACTTGCATTAGCCATTGTAGAAAACAAAATCCCTCTCAAACCCCAGGTATATAGCTTTATATTTAATGGAAGAATACAATCCGTAGTATTCTGAAACTCACTAAGGAAGTTTTATTCTCCAATCAACTAAATTCAGGGGTGCAACCGATAAAGATCTGGGAGTCAACTGAGAATTTCCTAGTGAATATAGTTGAAGTTTTCAAAAATGCCTGCAGTGACAAAGGCACAATTTGGAAAGATACGGTAGCCGAGATGGGGAACTACAGTACACATTGAGCGGTTTTTAGTGACTGTAATGTCGGAAACATAACCAGCACACCAATTTTAGGGGTCTGGAGTGTTCCATTAAAGAAAGATGTGCATCTGACTGGAAGTGTTTGGAAACTTTTTAATATATTTTACACCATGTAAAGCTGCATTAGACATTAGCATTTCAAGTAACACATGCATTACCTTAATAACAGGCATTTCTCCCATAGAAACTCGATGAGACATTCACTGCTACCGTTGCCCAAATGTATTGACCTTAAGGTCTCCATGAATTGAGGTAGTCTGTTGTAGTGGACATTTTAAAATGATAACTTATTTTTCTTGAATTATTGGTTAAATCAGCCAGTGAATAACAAGTATGTTAAACTGCTGGCCAGTGAAAGTACAGAAGCTCAGCTCCCCTAAGAGTAATTTTGCCCTTATGTGTCCAAGCTCAGTTCCACTGGCTCCAGCCCACTTTAACCCATGGGCTGTGTGTGCTTTTCTCTTTGTGTTCTCCTGTCATATCTGTGAGAGTTAGTTTTTTTGTGGCTGACATCTGACAGCTCTGGTGCTGTCTATACAGGATTATTTAGGCAGATGTTGAAAGGAAAGATTTAGGAGGAGATATATGGGAATGTGGGTATAAATGCATCTCCTCCATGTCAACCAATGTACATTTATATTATGTAAAATAATTTGTTTTGTGAAATACACATAATTAAATGAATATGTCAACAGTCCTATTATTAAAGTAATGTATACTATGGCTATACATGAAGTATTTTTGGTGTGGCAGAGAAAGCTATTGGTGTGGAGAATTGGCTATTGGTGTGGAGCATTGGCCTAGTAAATAAATGGTTGCTGGTTGAAATCTCCAGGGGAAAAACTCTGTCCCTGAGCAAAACAGTCAACCCTTATCGTGCTCAGGACATTGCTGTAAATACAGATATTATTGTCAACCTCATAGCCAGTGAGCTGAGACAGGTGGTATCAATGACAATCCAGATTGTAACCAGCCATGTGCAAGAGGAAATAGGTTTGATTTTGATGAAAATGTGTGCTCTGCTGAAAATTGTTGTGGAGAGTCCTTAGAGAAGTGTTCATTGTAGAGGTCGTCAGCCCGTTTGACATCTGTTTGAAGCAGGCCTAACCTGAAAAAAATACTGAAATTCTGGCCCTTGAACAGTAATCTGCAGCCTGTGACACATTGGATTTGTGTATTTGAAAATGATTCAAAATGTGTGTTTTAAATCCTGGCCTACCACACTGCGTCAAAGCTAGGGGTGCAACGGATCATAAAACTCACGGATCGGATCGTTTTTCGGATCAGAGTCACGGATCGGATCATTTTTCGGATCAGCAAAATAAAAAAATATATAAAATAATTGAAATTTGGGTTAGTTGTTTTTATAATCTTCAGTGGTTATGATGAGCAATGAGAGAGAAATGTGGTTAATATTGATCGATGTTTAGGTACATTAAATCACCTTAAGCCTTTTCCTCACCATAGGAGCCAATGAAAAAGAAAACTTTAAGGTGAGATTATATAATCGTCTTCTATAATCGTTGGATTTCGGTTAGTTATTTTGACAGGCTTAAGTGTTCATAACAAGAAATGGCCATGAGAAATTTGGTGATAATTGACCATTGTTTAGGTACATTAAAACCACGTTAAGCTTTATCACATTAAGCCTTTTAGTATGTCCCGTATGCGATGGGATGTCGTAACGTGGCTCAAACACTTTCAGCATGTTTAAAGTCCTCCTTTTGCACAACCGAATATGGCCTCATGTCTGCACCTATAAACACACCGATAGCGTTAGTGATGGTATTAGCCCGGTCTGATTAATTGCTTAAAAGCCACTGTGATAAGCGGTTGTTTTGCAGCTTTCGTTTTTACTCCTGTCAGTGAAACACCGGGGTGATGTCGCTTCAAATGCGTGGCCATGCTTGATGTGTTTCCACTGTCATATCGCTTTCTTGTGCCACAGTGCCTACACACTGTCATGGTTTTATCCACTAACCTCTTTCCTTCATTATATTTAACAAGGAAGCCAAAATGCTCCCATACAGGGGATTTGAATGATGCGGGACGTTCAAGCTCCTCCGTTCCTCTGCTCGCCATGACCATGCTGTGAGCGGACTGAACATGCGCAAAACTTTTTTTATTTCAGTAATCAATCCGCGTATCACGTGTGTGCCAAACCGAAGATATTGATCCAAACGGATCACGGATCAATGACAATCCGTTGCACCTAGGGATGGGACGGTATGAAAATTTCATATCACGATTATAGTGACCAAAGTTATCACGGTTATCAATATTATCACGGTTTTGGTCAAATGAGATGGAAATGTAAAAAAAAACGGATACACACACACTGAAAACATTTCAACAAGTTTTATACTTGGAAATCAACAAACTACAAATACATTTAGCAGCTCTAAGCA
>JACXGM010026617.1:0-14980 GCA_016801145.1 Umbra pygmaea
TTCCCCGACCTCCACCCTAGCAAAAACTATGCTATTTACATGCTACGTCATGATCTACTAATGTTCATATTGAACGTTATTCGAGTGTTCAATTTAGTTCCCTACAAACGTAATTGACCCTCTCATACGTTCATATTTGACTAATTTCGGTTTTACAAAATAGTTCCCTCAGAACGTATTTAATGTGATTTAGGGCTGACAATGTGTATGAAATGACATGACTTGATACTACTCCAATTGCATCAGTAACACATTTATAATATCAATAGGGCATCTCTTGGGATTGTGGTTTATTCGCAACAGCTCTGTTGAATAACAGCTCAGGGCCCGTATTCACAAAACATTTTAAAGTACAGTTTTTAAAGTGTTTGTTAGCTGGTCAACTGGAAAGATATAGCATATCCATAGTTACAGTATGTCTTGATTCTACACACAGCATCTTTAAATGGGTGATGAGCACATCATAGTATAATCAGACCTGAGTGGCGTGCATACAAAATAATACACATGGATTGACAGTTATGCTTCTGCATAGGACAATATTGCATTCATGATTGAATATTTGGATGAGTTTTCCCTGTGATTCCAACGATGCCAATGTCAATATTGTGTAGAAAACTGGATTGTATGAACAGTTCTTAAACACAAATTATAGGTGGTAGAAACATCTATCACTCCAGTTTGCATGCACAATGGACTTCTTTTCTAAGAGTATTTCAGTAGCCTTAGAGAATAGATGATGGAGTCAGGAAAGGTTTTTATTGGCTCATAGTAAACAATGAGGCATGTCAGCTGGTAGAACTGAAATACCCTCCATAGTTCCCGGGAAGAGGCAGCAAGCGAAATGACAATCAATAAACATGCTTCATTTGGTTTATATCCATCTCCAAATACTCCCAAGTGAAAATAGATTTTCCAAATTTTATTTTGCCAGATTTATTCTGACAACGTACTGACAGTGTAAGGTTATTAAGTTTAATAGCAACATTTACATTTAAGTCATTTAGCTGAACCTCCTACAGTAGTGAATTAATATACATATGAGTCACAATCTTGCGGTTAAATGTGCCATGGTCTATGGCTAGTCTAGACAGAAAACCTGCACAGATCTTTAAAATTGTGGCAAAATTGAAGCATCAAACCATCTGTCAAGGGCAAAGTAATGAGTTTGATATGGTAGGTGTACATTAAATATTTTTAGGAAATTGCTTTTATTAAGGAGGACCACATTACCTACCTACAATATAACATGGGGGGGGGGGGCAGGCATTAGTATTAAGAAATAAACACACAGGATGTTTTCTTAGAAATGCACAATTATGAGTTGTAGTTCAGGCCATGCCTCATTCCATAATCAAACATGCATGAGTACATGTAACACTTTACAGTCATGTCCGAAAAGAGCTATTTGAAACAATGGTTAGCAAAGTCACATGTGCTTGGTCTAGCAAGAGCCAACTTTTGCGTCTAATTTATCCTAAAGTGAGATGCTTGTCAGTCCAGACCATCTCACTTGGCTCAGACTCACACGGAACATTGCAACATCACTGTCACTAATCTTCGCAACACCCTTTGACTGCTGAGCTTACTGACAGAAAGGTTCAAATCTTTTCCAAATAAGGCATGAGAAAAAATGTTTTGCTGTTCATGGGGAAATGCCTTTATATTATTATATTAGACAGAGTTGTTTTGTAGATATTAGGAAATTAACTATCCTGTTGGGATTGAATAAGCAAGGGCAGTTCACCCGCAAAAATTATAATGTGCAGAGTAGCCTCAATCAGGAGCTTCTTGATTCAGAATCCATGCCTCTACAGTTGAGCTATAGCTGATGGTACAAAAAAATGAACAGTACCATTGTCATGAACAGTACCATTGTCACGAACAGTACAAATGGTCACAAACAGTACCATTGTCACAAACAGTACAAATGGTCACAAACTGTACCATTGTCACAAACAGTACAAATGGTCACAAACTGTACCATTGTCACAAACAGGCATGAACAGTACAATTTTCATGAACAATAAGATTGTCACGAACAGTACCATTGTCACAAACAGTAGCGTTGTCATGAACAGTATCATTGTCATGAACAGTACCATTGTCACAAACAATACCATTGTCATAAACAGTACCGTTGTCATGAACAGTATCATTGTCATGAACAGTATCATTGTCATGAACAGTATCATTGTCATGAACAGTACCATTGTCATGAACAGTATCATTGTCATGAACAGTATCATTGTCATGAACAGTATCATTGTCATGAACAGTATCATTGTGGTGGAGAATAATTACATTCCAGTCAGGCTACATTTTTTTAAAGTATTTTATTAAAACAGGTATGTTTACCATCATATCAATAGAAAAATAAAATCTGCATTTTGAAGGATGTAATGTCAAAAGAAACAGATAATGGTGTACACAGCTGTGCACAATTTTTGGAAGATTTTACCAAATAGACAGGAAGAGAGAGTGAGTACTGAACAGTAGTGAACATTAGTTAAGTCTGTCTCTGATTTTATTGGGAGATTTTGGGGGATGGCTTTAAGCCGTGCATCACACCTACGGGTTGTTGACGAGTGGAGATGTTGACGGTGATTGGTTCTGCTACGCGCCATTTGTCCAATCAGTGTGTGCATACGGTAGAATATGGAGATCATTTTCAGCATTAATATGTGAGAGGTAATCACGACATGGTCAAGATCAGTCTTCACTGTTTTGCTTGTTAAAGCAGGGGATGGGTCAAAGAACAGGTTCAAGCTATAACCCCATTTTGTAAAACATCTCAGAAAGAAAGAGGAAATACTCAGGCATTTGAAGTGCTGACTTTCCCCAGTTCTTGATACAGCAATCAGAGCAGAGACATAATGCAGACATCGTGGTGTGAATAAGATTACTCTCACACAAAAAACTTTTTTTGGTAAAAGTGATGAACCGGTGTTTACAGTATGTCTGTTCTACAAATCAATATGGTAATGTGTAGAGTATTTTGATAGGCTACTGTAGTGACAGATAGAGCAGTTTGCAAAGTCTGGTCATATCTGTTTCAAAGTGTCAGTACAACTGCAGTTGTATAACAGTCAATTGTAATACATTAACTTAATTATATGTTGTGAAAAATGTAGCCCTCAAAATGTTTTATTCTTGAAGGTCTTCCATAAGCTAGTAGCATAGCTGCCTTTTTCCCACTGCTTAACATGGTCAGAACTCTTGAATTGGAGAGAAAAGCTGCTGGAAGTGGTGTTGGAGGGCCAGTAGGGGGCACTCCTCCCTCAGTTCAAAATATTTAATCACAATGCCCCAGGGCGGTGAAGGGGACATCTGCCCTGTGTAGGTTGCAGTCTTTCATGGCACATTAAACCGGTGTCCAGATTCCAGGGCCCTTATTGATCCGACCTTTTTGTCAGTGAGTCGTAGAGGCTGGATGTTAATAATCAAGTAATTAATCACATTTGTTATGTATTGTTTTCTGTGAAGCCAGTTGGAAATGTGTATTCTTATGTTCTTACTAGCTTTTCAGTTAGAGGGTGTTTGTTGATTGAAACATTCATGAAATTCCATATTCTGAAGCATTTGTTGTCCTCATGCTACAGTATATGGAAATGGACACATTTAATAGAGTGCACAGTGCTTTTTGGGGAGAAAACTATCGAGCGGCCAGCTCTATGCAGACGGCAACTGTTATGCTTTGACTGTAAATGGAGACATAATATTATAGCAAGGTCTCTTTACTGTAGCCTGGTTCCCTGCAGCAACTACTTCTGAGAGAGTCCCTGGTCCCAAAGCAGAAGGGACTTGAAAAGGTCACTACACAAGACAGAGAGAAGTCCAGGCTAAAGAAGCCACACTCTTCATTCAACATTTTCAATGGAGATCTTCAGTTACAAGGGCATGTTAACTTCCTGGGCACCCCCAGGCCATGTCTCCATATTCAGCCCACAGCCCTGTGCTTTTTAGGGGCACGAGCACATCTTGACTTTTACTCACAAGAACACAATACTAGCATGTCAAACTACAGATACTGACTGTATGTTACGTTAGGATAGACTTTTATTCTGTGTGTGAGAATTTTACTCGAGGTATACTTTGATATATTCTGCTGACCTTTACAACAGTCATAAAGCCGTAATAGTAAATATTGCATCAGTTAGTGCAATGTGTCAATCTGGTTTTCTAGAACAGTAATAGCTTAATCAGTGGTAATGGACCCATTTAATCGCATGATGCTTACTTTGTACATTTTTTTCTGAGTGCACTCACATCTAGAGACGTACACATTGATTACAAACCCAGAAAGTGTTCTTTAATTGCTCTCCAACCCGTGTTTTATCAAATTGAAAGTGAGCAGATTGCGTTTAAATGGCCACCCAGAGCATTTTCAGGGAAAAGCTGTGGAGTGCACACAAGCACCGCTCACTAAAGCAATTTCTACCACTTAGACAAGACAAGTTGGTCAGCATGTAACTAAATATCGATATAACTAATGGGCCTCGCCATCAGTTCTTTGAATCAATGTGAGTGTGCCACTGCGAGTTCTACTGCCCTATGCATTACCCTTCATTAAAGAGGTTGCTAAGGTCATTAGCCACGTTAATAACCCTGATTATTTATGCCAACGTGCATCTTGACGGGGACGAAAACATGAAGGACAGTGTCTTTCATGTATCAATGACGGCAACAGACTTCGGCTGATTAGGGAACATCCCCGAAATAATTCCAGGGGACAAGACTCGACGGCAGGCGTGATTCTGGCGATCCCAGTTCCTAATCACCAGCAACAAAATATATCAAGGCTGATAAGCAGATTTTCGTTTGGGTGGTTGCCAAGGGGATTAGCTACAGATTAATGGATCGCTGATAGGCCTTTCCCCTGATTGGCTCCACATTATCGCCATGCAATGATGGTCAATTACAACAATGTTGTAAAAATGGGGGTCATTATCTCATTTTATCTCATGAATCATTGTATCTTATGCTTAAGTGGACGACGATCCAGTCCAAGAACATCATGCAAAGGAATGGTTATTTTTCCAATTGCCATTTAATATCCATATATAGACATTAAATTAATCAAATTCTGATATTCTAAATGAAATTATGATTATCACTAAATATTGACATTTCATGATACAGTACCTTCACGTTTAGGCTGGTTTTAATTCCCTGCAGTTCATAATTTTCTAGGAAGTCTTTGTGGGATCAAGTCAATTTGGGGCCACAATCAGGCTTTGTATTTCATAAATCCATGAAGGCAATTACACAAAGTTTGCAGTCCGTGAACTGTTTGCCTTCAGTACGTTAGGGGGCAAAAACAAGTTAAAACTGTCAACCCTGGCAGAGCACTATTATTTGGCTGCAAATGGTGTCAAGAGGTTAATGTTGATGTAATAAGCAATTAATTTTAAGCTGCTACCTTAGAATAACAAACTGAGCATGATAAAAGATTACAATCACCAGCCGTTGCTTTTAAGTGAGGTTGGGTTGTGTTGTACATTGGGGCTAAGTGATTTGGCTTTTCACTCCAGAAGTGGTTTTGTTTATTCACTACACAGTCAGAAGTCCTGCGCCTGTTAATTGGCTCAGCGTCCTCCTGGGTTTATGATGATGATGATGTCATTCCCAGATTTGTCTTGAGAGATATTGATGTGATGCGTTGAAGCCCTGTCCTCCCATAACAACTTTTAGAATGTTCAAAATAATCATGGTATTCCAGGCAGCGGTTTAAACAGCTACGCCAGATGTTGTCGATATATTTTCGATCTGAAAAGTTGATCTTGTGAATGCATCAGTAGCTCATGAGTAATTACATGTTTTCTTCTAATGGATTGATTAAGAATTCATGAGCGATTGGCTGTTTATGACAACTGTTAAATGAACCTCTAGGTGTTACTCTTCATAGCTTCTCTTGTTAGCCAGCTTTGTATCTAAAACTCTAAAAAATAAGGGTTAGCATGCGAATGTAACATGCATGAACATTCTGCCATAAATGTCCTCCCAAGAGAATAATTACTTTACATAGTATAAAATATCTGACCTTCCTCCTTCGCTCTGCCTGCCTGCTGCGTGCTAGGAGATAGGAGATCACTTCCAATCCATTATTAGGATAGTACAGGTTGTCTCTGGGGAAGACTGTTACTCTGCCACCGTGTCACATTGTCTTTTTAATGATGGCCATCTGTTTCGACTTGCAACTTTCTAGGAGTCATCAGGAGACTAACAATTTATCGGTTCACAGCAGAAAAAATAATATTTAACATATTTGTTAAGTACATTTTGCCACTTGCATAACAATTGTTTGTTTAATTGCTATGGAATGTGTGATGAACAAAAAATGAATAAAAATACCTGAAGTTTATGTAGATTTTACTTGACTGTTAGGTCAATTTTAAACAACTATGCTACCATGTGAATAATCTTGTTGAATTCCATTTAATTTCTGTACAATCAGATTAAAAGAAAATATGTACCTGTGGGGACAAGCTAATTACCCATTCCAGGTCGTTTGTCCAGAGAGTTTAAACCTTTCGGTCAGCTCTGGTGAGAGTGGTTACAGTTACAAGGTGATCTACAAAACCACAAGCCAGCATTCAAAGGTCCCAACAAACATCTCGCCTTTCCACACAAAACCAAACACTGACCAGATAAATGGGATTGAATGACCCACCTCTGTCACACATGGGCCTGCTCCTCACGGCATCTGGTGTTGTCCGTATCCCCACGTGTGACTCCATGACAACTATACTATAGGTGTCTTACATCGCGCTTTGGTCCATTTACCTCCATCGGTTCGAAACTTGAACATTCCCTAAATGACAGAAAACGTTCCAAATCCATGTAGTTCCAATTCCTAGGCTTTTCCAAAACCAGTCAGGAAGGGAAAACCCCACAGAACTTAGTTCAATAGACGGTACCTTATAACACCTGTCAACAGTAAACGGGGGAGGGGAGCAAAGCCAGTAGATGGGAGGGAATGAGGATCAAAGGGAGGATGCAGCGTTGCACCCTGGGTATCATGTGTCTGCTACACTCTTAAGGGAGACGGTGACGCAACTTCCGGATGCAATTTAAATGTAAGACACCGAAAAATTAATTATTGATTCTCACAGGCAGAACTGTCTTGCTCACAGCGTGAGATCAGGTTCTGCTAGAGGGTAATTAATCCACAGCCTAAACCGAATCAAGACCAAGATCATCACCCGCCTCTTCTTCTCTCACCTTGCACTTTTCTAACACTAGCTGCTCTTGTTCTCTGTTCAAACTAGGGAAAATAGGTCACCTGCCTGCTGGATAGAAGCCTGCGTGTAGCTAGCTAGCTAGCACCACTGGGACATGGAGCACCGGCAGCAAAAAATAAAATACCTGAGCTGTTTCCTGCATTAGAGCAGAAGCTAAGCAGGTGCCTGTTGTTATTGCTCATGAGCAGCTGCCACTGTATGCCAGCATCCTGTAATTAGAACCCACACGGTAACTTACATGGCACCTATTGTTTCACATACTGGAGTCATGTTTTTGTTGTTTTGTGCTGTACCACCACCGCTCTCTCCTCGCATGTTCCACACAGCCTCTGTATCAGCCTAATGCTAGAATAACATGCCTCAAGGACATTGGAATGAGGAAAACATGCATTTTCAAACGCTTCAGCTAACTTTGACCTTCTGACGTTGAGGCCCTTTGTGAGTGAATCTCAAAGAAGTGTTGAGTGTACATGAAGGCTGTATTTAAGTGGAGGGCTGCCGGAATTCAGGCAAGGCAGTCAGCTGTGGCTGGCAGGATTGACTGGCTCTGAAGGCCCCTTCACGGTCCAAGCCCTATTGAAGGAGGTCAGTCTAAAGGACAGTTCTTTAGCACAAGGTCCCAGGTGATGCCAAGAACTTCTCACTGTCAAATTGCGACCTTAGGTCACTGGCTGTGGGGCTTTCCTCATGGTTTTAAGCACATCAGTCGTTTTTGTGAGCTTTCTAAGACCACAATGCAGGCGTTGCGTATACACAGCAAAAGCCTTAATGCCTAACAAAGTTTTAAACTGATAGCAGAATCAGCAATCTATCGGCCTGCTACTTTGTCAAAAAGCAAGACTATAGGGACTCCACTTTTACTGATAACTTTAAACTCTTTGTTTTTGGGCTTGCTCAACATTTTTATGGACAAATGCACTACACAAAAAAACAATAGGGTCTTGTATTGAGTTGACCCATATATTCTCAATCACTACAATACTGGTTATACTTATGATTAGGTACTGTTTGTCCATGTTGCAGTGGCGTTAAAATAAAGTTAGAAGCTATTTTCGCTGTGAAGACAGTGTAATCTTGACATGCCTCAAGAGACAAAATAAAATGTTTTTTTTGTTCCTTTTCCTTTACTCTCCAGAATATATTTGACAGGATTCGTTCAGCTTTGTCACACGTGAAATTGTGTAAGTATTCCATTTACGACAGTTAGTGAAGCCTAAAATATACATTCGCATCCAACAGTTTATCAGACCAAATGCTTCTGAATTAAAACACGGTGTACAGAGTGTTGTGGTGAGGTGGTTTAGTCTTTAACACGTCAGGTGGTGTGTGGGAGGGAGTGTGAACCCCTCCACCCAACATCTGCCCTGTTAATGGCATGACTTGTGAAGAAACATAACAGTGTAATTCCCTGTCCTATCTACATCAAATGAAGATAGACAATTTGGAATACCTATTATCACAGTAATTTCTTGTTGATATTTGGAATCAAAATGAGCAGAAACCACAAAATGGCCTACTTTTCCTGAAAAACTGAAAAGTAGGCATGTTACGGAACAATAGTCAACTAACAGCATCACCCTAAATATATAGGTTTCTCTTGACTAATATGTGACAATAAGATATTCAGGAATTATCTGTTTGAGTGGATCTAAACAATGTTGTTGCAGTTAATCGGTACATACCATATAGCCTGGTATTATGCAGTAGATTTGTTTGGTATATACCGTATAGCCTGGTATTATGCAGTAGGTTTGATTGGTATATACCGTATAGCCTGGTATTATGCAGTAGGTTTGATAGGTATTTACAGTATAGCCTGGTATTATGCAGTATGTTTGATTGGTATTTACAGTATAGCCTGGAATTATCCAGTAGGTTTGATTGGTATTTACAGTATAGCCTGGTATTATGCAGTAGGTTTGATTGGTATTTACAGTATAGCCTGGTATTATGGATTAGGTTGATTTGTATATACAATTTGGCCTAAAAGTATGCAGTGTGGTTGATTTATATTTAGAGTATAGCCTGGTATTATGCAGTAGGGTTGATTGGTATGTACTGTACCATATAACCTGGTATTATGCAGTAAGTTTGATTGGTATATACAGTATACCCTAGTATTATGCAGTAGGGTTGATTTGTATATACCATATAGCCTGGTATTATCCAGTAGTGTTGGTTGGTATATACAGTATAGCCTGGTATTATGCAGTAGGATTGATTTGTATATACCATATAGCCTGGTATTATGCAGTAGGTTTGTTTGGTATTTACAGTCTAGCCTGGAATTATCCAGTAGGGTTGATTGACAATTACAGTGTAGCCTGGTATTATGCAGTATGTTTGATTTGTATACCATTTGGTCTAGAATTATGCAGTGAGGTTGATTGATATTTACAATATAGCCTGATATTATGCATTTGTGTTGATTAATATATAATGTACCCATATAGCCTGGAATTATGCAGTAGGTTTGATTGGTATATACAGTATAGCCTGGTATTATGCATTTGTGTTGATTAATATATAATGTACCCATATAGCCTGGAATTATGCAGTAGGTTTGATTGGTATATACAGTATACCCTGGTATTATGCAGTAGGGTTGACTGGTGTATACAATATAGCCTGGTATTATGTAGTAGGGTTGATTGGTATTTACAGTATAACATCGTATTATGCAGTATGTTTGATGGGTATATACTGTAGAGTATAACATGGTATTATACAGTATGATTGATTGGTATTTACACTTTAGCCTGATATTATGCAGTTTGGTTGATTAGTATTTACATTTTAGCCTGATATTATGCAGGTTGGTTGATTGGTATGTACCATATAGCCTGGTATTATGCAGTAGGGTTGATTGATATTTACAGTATAGCCTGGTATTATGCAGTAGGGTTGATTTGTATACCATTTGGTCTAGAATTATGCAGTGAGGTTGATTGATATTTACAATATAGCCTGATATTATGCATTCGTGTTGATTAATATATAATGTACCCATATAACCTGGAATTATGCAGTAGGTTTCATTGGTATATACAGTATAGCCTGGTATTATGCATTTGTGTTGATTAATATATAATGTACCCATATAGCCTGATATTATGCAGTTTGGTTGATTGGTATTTACATTTTAGCCTGATATTATGCAGGTTGGTTGATTGGTATGTACCATATAGCCTGGTATTATGCAGTAGGGTTGATTGATATTTACAGTATAGCCTGGTATTATGCAGTAGGGTTGATTGATATTTACAGTATAGCCTGATATAATGCAGTAGGTTTGATTGGTATATACTGTACTGTATAGCCTGGTATTATGCAGTAGTTTTGATTAATATATACAGTATAGCCTGGTGTTATGTAATAGGTTTCATTGGCACAGAGAGTATAGCCTGGTATTTTGTAGTAGTTTGTTGTGGAGGCACATTTTGTCTTGTAAATCATAGCAGCATAGTGAAGCATCACACGTGCTTCCTCAAGGGTCCCTGTAACCACATGCAGCAACACACATTTAGGCCTGACAGCCACATGTTACAGCCAGCAGTCCCACAACCCAAATAACACACCCGTTAAACAACACATCCACGGCCTCCACACAACGCACCAACCCTGCCTGTTTTTTCTTCTTATATTCCCAGGCCATCCATCTTTGAACCTGTCACCCAATTACGCTTTTGGGTGGTGATCAACTGAACTAATTAAGCGGGGCTCTTCTGCATGGTCAGAGATGCATCTCCTAACGGCCGACTACGCCATTCAGCAGAGCGCTCCACCATGCCTCCGTCTATCGTCCCGCTCGTTAGCGTGTGCCGTGAGCTATCACTCACTGGAGCGGACCAGCCACTCTCATGCGCGCTGCAGTAAACGACTGCTGATTGGGAGCCCCCTGAATCATAATGCATTAACACTTGAGTAATTGGCAGCGCAACAATGGGTTGATTTAGCGCTTTTGTGGATAGCCGTCGTGAAAGTGAGTCATAATGGATACGGGGGCTTACATAAGGACCATGGTTTGTCTATGGGAATATCAGCGTAACAAAATGCCGGAGTTTGACACTCTGGCAACCTCACTGTTTATTTTAGCTCTGTACTAACAGGGGAATGAACTATAAATGTGGTGCTTAATTAAAGGTATACTGGTGTAAATATTGGAACAATAACCCAGTTTTTTTTAATTGGTCCAGGCAATTGGATTGCTGGTACTGGTATGTATTGCTATGCAACTGGGTGTGCATGTAGGGGCTTCGAAAATGTACATGAATCACTTCTTAATTTAATGTGGAGTGAAGTCCAGGGAGACTTCTCCTTCAATCATCATTCAGCGTGAAACAAAAAACAGCATGACTTATAACACTGCATTTTAAAGACTGTGAGAAATAACAGCTTGGCATTTAACACTGCATTAAAAAGACCATTACAGCAAAATCAACATGAATTTAACTTGACTGTTCGTACACATTTCACAACTCTGCCAGTTACTGTATGTGGCCTTCACATCTGCCTGATTACATTTTAAAATGTTATTTTATTTTGTAAAACGTTGTTAACAGATAAACCGGCATAATCCCCATGATCACTTGGCAGCCCAAACTGGTGCACCGTGAGAACATTTTCAGTTTCAACATTCTGGGTGGATCTGCATGGCATCGTTGGCTAAGTTAGGACAATGAGTCTACAAGGACTGAGGGACCTTGATACATTGCTCTCTAGCGACTCCTTGTGTGCACCTTGGGCACCTGTGTTTTCTGTCGGGGAAGCAGAGCTGTTGAATTTGTAATCCTTCTGCATGTATACTGATTAAAGGTTCGCGTGTTGAATAACTATTGTGAAAAGAAATGGACTAAAGAGTCAACATAGTACACCAAATACATTTTACATTAGATTTAGCCGATGATTTGATGAAGAACAACATAAAGTAAGTACAGGGACATTCCCCTGGAGCAACTTAGGATAAAGTGCCTTGCTCAAGGATACAAAGGCATACGGCACAGTCGGGAATCCAACTGGCAACCTTTTGACTACTAGTCTGTCTCCCTAACCACTGAGCCATCTGCACACCAAGAAAAAAACAACAACTATATATTAGATAATGGGACAATTTAATAATGGGTTTAGGGTCAGAGGAAGAACTTCTTGTGACTAATGCAGCCCTCGAGCTGGCATTTTCTTGGTCGTCACACATAAAAGATAAGCTTGAAACCCTGCGACTGACATTTATCAGCTCGAATGTGTGTGTTATGTATCATACGCAATAATTGAGGTCCTGCAATTTTGTGTTTTCTCATTGACAAAATCTTTGTTTTGCAAAAGCATAATTGTTATTGTCTCAAACTTCTACAGGATTTAGAGCATTAGTCGGGGTGGATGCTATAACCCAATGATGTTGCACTTCCGCTAGCTTGACCTTGGTTTCCCCAAGAAAGAGAGCTGAGTATGTAGAGAGTAAGTCCAATAACTACTTGAAGAATGTTTTGAACTTGAAGACAAATTTTAGATAGCTGCATGTCACAACCCCATATTTAATAAATAATACTTTTTAAACTGCCACTACAGCTCTGTTAAAGTCACATTCAGGAAGATGGGCATGCCACTAACGATGGTGCCGTAAACATAAATGTAACCCATTACTGTTGAAACCATTGACATTCCTACATGATACTTGAATTCAAGCCTAGTCAAAATACTCACACTATTTTGCAAAAGCCTAGAATTTGCTGTCCTAAAATATTAGGTTGTCAAAGTAAAAAAAAACACAATGTTCTTCATTAATAAATAAAAATGATTTCTTCACAGCTACCTCACTGTACCTAGCTTTACAGGTCTCAGGAATCGTAATTTAGGATGTAATACCTGTTTGGACAAATAAACCTCGAAGGAACACAAACTTTCGAAAAGGGTTCAACAGTTACATGAACTCTGTGCTACCTCCCTTGCCAGTAAACCTCCTAGGTTCTGGTTACTGGTTAATCTCAAGGACTCCTGCTCCATTTTGCCATGAGCTCCTTCTCTGTGTCTAATGTAAGCCTACGTTTTAAAGATCAGCAGCAGCAGAGGCTCCTTCTGATCCGTTCCCTTTGATGAGGCTCCAGGGGGCCCTGGCTTGCCTCCGACCCCGGAAACAAGCACTGTGAAGGGTACCTGAGGAGTCTGGATAGACCACTGGGCCACCGTCACTCCCCTTTTATGTCACTGTATCAGGTGTGGTTACTTTCCGGACATTGAGACCTTACTCAAGTAGCCATTCTGTCATTATCCTAAAAAGACCATCTTGAATAGCACAGTGTCTGAGTTAATGTCCTTTTTTCGCCAAGTTTTTTGTTGACGTTGCTCTGTGCCTCTAGCTCTCTCTGCCTTGCTTTTCCCAGCAGATGGTAGGTTGGTGACAGACACTTGTACATACATTAAGCTTTGATATTTTTTATCCTGGTGAATTGCATCAGCTTTAATGGGTTACTGTATGTGTGGCTTAATTTTTCTTTAATGAACATATCCTTGAGATGAGGTGTTTGACGATTCCTGAGGGTTATACTTTGCCACACCTACTGCATATTTCACCATTTTGTTTGTCGGCAGCCAATGTAAACACATGGATAAAACGACCCTGAACATGTTTGACTTTCAAGAGAAGTCATACAGAGAATAGAGGACTGACTAAGTGAGAAACATAATATAATATAATGTATATATATATATATATATATATATATATATATATATATATATATATATATATATATATAGTTGCAGCAGGAATGGTGAATGTGCAGACGAAAACATGAATCTCAGCAGACGAACTGGAGGAGTTGGATGCATACGGAAACAATCATAAACGGGTCATGGAATAAATCATGGAAATGCGATGTAATCTTGCATAAAATACAGGTTCTGTATACCCAGGAGTGCCTGTACAGAAGCATTGCATGGTGACAAGGTAATCAAAAGCCTATCAGAGGGCTATGTGATATGGTGTTGTCACGCCAGACATATTATCTTGTGACAGAGATGGGAGAAAGCATTTGACAAGTAGATGGCTTTGTGTCAACCTCTGACATTATCAAAAAGCTCATATAAGGGTGATGTGAAGTGTGGGATCTCCTCCAGCTCCTCCATCACAGTTCAGAGACTGAGGCTGATACCAGCACATCCCTTTGACTGTAAAGACACAAGCCATGTGTTTCCAACACATAATCACACATGATACACACAGATATGTCAAACAAACAACATGGCATCAGAAATTCACATCAGACGCAGACCCTTCAATGGTCTTTAGAATCCTATTAGGACACAAACGTTTGAAGGTGAGGTGAGTTTGTCACAAGGATGGTTGGCGTGTGGAATGTATTCACACTTTTACATTTGTACGATTACTTGGATTGTGACTATTTTTTGGGAAGAAGAATACGCTGATTTCCAAGGGGTCCACAAAAAAAAACAGTGACAAGAAACAGACAAATTTATAATATCAAATGTACAATACAATAATACAAGTAAATGTTATGAAACAATCAACAGAAACAATATGAAATATAGTTGCAAGCAACGATGGGACGGGGTACTCCTATATGGGAAGTATAGGAAAATAGGCTTCCAATGGTACCAACCATTACTTTCTAGCATGTACGGTTCAGGAAATATGACATTGTGAAATTATCGTGAGTCTTTGAACCATTGGGTCGGCCATTTTGTCAGCCATTTTGTATAGTATTTCTTAGTGCTTATCA
>JACXGM010026618.1:0-14805 GCA_016801145.1 Umbra pygmaea
GGCATGATCTTACATCTTCAACAGACTTTGAAATTTCCCGGCAGTCGTGAGTAATCTCCCCCTGGCATTCGTCACGGTGCCACTTGTGTAAAAGCGCGAATGGCCGAGCTTGAATTTCCAGGTATGTCCCTCTTTGGCTAATGTATTTTAAAGATGGAGGCGTAACATGGCTGCCGCAATTCGAGCGGCACCATTGTATTGTGAATGGAAGATTCTGCACTTACGAAAATACTTGGATTATTAGGTGGAAGTAATTACACATGAATGAGCACATATTTGTGAAAGAACAAAGGGGTTTTTGCTAAGAATCAACTCAAAGAAATACACAGTGTAGCTTTAAGAGGTTAGTGTCTATCATGTCGGAAACATGACCGGCACAATGACTTATTGTGTTTAGGGGTCTGGAGTGTCCCTTTAAGTTTACATGTAAATGTAAGGAATTCAGCAGTGCCTGATCTTCATACTTTCCCCCTTTTGTATTACTCTTGCAAGCCAGATGGCCACTTCCTCAATCTTTGAATGGCTACAGTATAGACAGCTGGACAACTTCCTGTGAAATGTTTAGCACAGGGGAGGGACCAGAAATTTTACAAGGAAAGGGAAGGGACGTCACTGCCTTTCTGCTACTGCTTCATAAAAAGCTGTGCACAATTCCTGCTGAAATGCATTACCTCAGTATGGAGTTTGTAAATGCTGTGAAAATGTAATATTTGTAAGATTTTGTATTAAGCAATTAACTAAAAAAGCAAAAAAATCCTGCCGAATTTTCCACCCCTCCTATCCGAACTCGTAATTGGTTGTAAACGTTGTTCATCTGAAGAGAACGCTCACCGGAACATTTTTTTCTCTACATCTGAATGGGCAAAAAAACTAGCATTCTGAACAGACCTTGTTACCCAAGGTCTGGCCAAGCAAGACTACCATTGTATTGGTCCTCCATGGAACTGTGCACTGCACTGTGACTAGACCACCATGTTTCCTCCTCAGTGTCTTAATCACATTGGGAAACTCACTCACCGAGATCCAAGTGCATCCCCAGCAACATCCTGAAGGGCTTGGGCACCACAATGACAGTGTTTCCGAAGTTGGTGAAGTACACCATGAGCAGGGGCAGAGAGGCTATGGTGGGCAGCAGGAGCTTGTGTCTCCAACGCAGGTTCAATACGTCATCAGCAAACCCGAGGAAAATCATGCAGCAGATGGCCAGTAGAGCACCGATCAGCTGGACAAACTGGTGGAGACAGATGTTCTAGGATGTTAGCTTAAAGGCCATGCACCCATATGGACATTTTTGTTGATACATATGAAGTCTTGTGTAGAACTAAAAGATTATCAGGTTTAATGGAAAATCTCCTTGGGAATTTATTCTTAGTCCTAAACTACAGTCAATTTAATCAGTGTCTGTCAAACTGAGCCATTATTTTGAATGTTGCTCGACTAAAGTATTTTAATTATGTTGTGTATGATTATTTTGTGTGGACTATATACATTCCAGTTGAAATTGTACTAGCTAATTAGAAATCAAGCAATAGTTTATTAGGCAGAACATTAAGTATTAAGGCTGTAACGATATGTGATATGAAACCAAAATCGCGACACTCAGATCCCCAAACCTGTGTTGCGGTCTGAGAAGGCAGAATCGCGACACACCCCTTCCAACTTTGAGTTATCCTTCCTGTCCAGATCTAATGCAACCACATCTTTAAATTAGTATTCATATTATTTGAAGTGAACATTATAAAATACGTAGACACCACAAAACTAGTTAAGGATAAATTATTTAATTTAACCTGTAAGCAGCTTCCAATTACAGGTCCTTCTCAAGAAATTAGCATATCGTGATAAAGTTCATTATTTTCCATAATATAATGATAAAAATTAAACTTTCATATATTTTAGATTCATTGCACACCAACTGAAATATTTCAGGTCATTTATTGTTTTAATACTGATGATTTTGGCAT
This sequence comes from Umbra pygmaea, assembly GCA_016801145.1. Lineage (NCBI taxonomy): Eukaryota > Metazoa > Chordata > Actinopteri > Esociformes > Umbridae > Umbra > Umbra pygmaea. Next base: position 1,965 of record JACXGM010026618.1, read on the forward strand.
ACAGCTCATGTAAACCCAAAATTCCTATCTCAAAGAATTAGCATATTTCATCTGACCAATAAAATAAGTGTTTGTAATACAAAAAAAGAAAAAGTCAACCTTCAAATAATTATGTTCAGTTATGCACTCAATACTTGGTCGGGAATCCTTTTGCAGAAATGACTGCTTCAATGCGCCGTGGCATGGAGGCAATCAGCCTGTGGCACTGCTGAGGTGTGATGGAGGAAATAATGAACTTTATCACAATATGCTAATTTCTTGAGAAGGACCTGTATGTGTCATCTGACTACCTTTCCAATCATGTGACACCTACCTGCAAAAGTTGAGCTATTTGAATAACCTGTCCCAGATCATTAAAAAGACTTAAATAATTTTAATTTTGTTTTCCAAAATTTAAGGTCTAAAAATTTCTGAAATCTTGTTTTCTAAGTTCTCAAAGAAATTTGACATTCATGCTATTTTTGTTCAGTTGTATTTTGTCGAAAGAAGCAAAAAGCGCTTTCTCTGAGCAACAGCTGGCAGATTATGGTAATAGTAGGTGATTGCAGAAGCTAAATGAGTTTACCTCACAGCAATGCAGCTACTTTGTTCGTTAGTTACCTTATAAGCTTTGTCTGTTTGTGAGTCTTGTTAATGATATTTTATTTGTGTTCTTGCAGCTTTGTTTACTGAAACATATTTATTGTGATCGGTATTAAATTATGCATCTCTCAGTACCTCAAAGCAACAAAAATAACGACCCACTCATTGAGCAATTAATATCCACATTCTCGTTCTGTTTCATTAGCGCAGCACAGACAGTGTGGAGCCATGTATTACTTTTGAACAATTCTTTCTACCGACTGAACAGCCAGGCTTTGTGGAGCTTCTTCTAATTAGTTTGAACTGCTGGTCACGAGTGTGAAACAGAAGCCATTTAATTTACTTTGTAAATGTAAGAGAACTTGATTGAAGAAGGATTTTCAACAGCCCGGAATCATCTCCACAATGGAGTTTAGTTCTGTTTGTCTTTCAACAGTATTTTGTTACAAAGACAACATAAGTGTTATAGCTTTGGCTATTCATTTATTTTACTTAGGTACATTGTTAATAATTTGCATAGTTAATATTGTTCTTTGGTCAATTTATACAGGTTTTTTAATGTTATTTATTAAAAATATCATTTTTTTCTCTCACCCCCCCCCCCCAAAAAAAGAATCAAGGTTTGTATCGAATCGTGGGTCGAAAATTGTGATACGAACCGAATCGTGAGTTTGGTGTATCGTTACAGCCCTATCAAGTATATGTCAGTAACTTCATCATGGTTGCCTTACCTACCTCATTGTGTGGGAAGCCTGTACACTTCTCCCCTACAAAGCAGCTGAGAAAAGGCACTGGGATGAAGCAGAAGAGGAGGATGAGAAACACAGTCCCGCTGATAACGCCCTGGGACTCCGGACTGCAATTGATGCCAGCGACAGAGTAAGATTAGTCAGGACAATGATAGAAAAAGTGTGTCAATTTACAAATGCTGTTTGTAGACTCACACTTCCTTCTTGGTCGTTTTGTTTAGATCGATCCCACAAAGTCTGGCTGAGATGAAGTGGTCTTTGAAGGCTGGAATGAGCTTTAATGTGGCCAAGCACCCAAATGCAGACATGCACCCGTTGATGATGAGGGGTAGGACTGGAATTGGTGTCATTTTTTCTATATATTACTGCTTGCTAACTTTGTGCCGACTGTCTCTGTGCTTCGTACGCTATTGAATCATAACAATTGTGAAACAACATGAATGTTGTCTGAAACTAAAATACAGCGCGTCATGTCGATAATACTTGCTGTCGTTTTTTGTGAGTTTCTTGTGTGCTTCTCTAAATTCCTGGTCAAAGAACTCTGACACTGGTAGCGTCTTGTTCGCAATGATGACAAACAACTTCCTGAACACGACCTTTCAAAACAAAAGTCCTCACGTAATAGTAAATCATTGTCAATTTAGGCTTGTTAATAATAAATTATAGAAAATAAGTCTGACATTTGAATTGATTGCCCCAAATGCAAAAAACTTTATATCAAATATACGTTGGGGTGATGGCAGGGCAAGAGCAAAAAGCCAGCAACTCTGTATAGGTAGCCTACATTATTTTCTTGAACATTGATTGCTCATTACAGTCACATATGTTCCCAACTTGGTATGAAAACAGATATAAAAGCATTGCGTCACTATTCTATTGCATGTTTAAATAAAGAGATTCGGGTCAGAATTTAGCATATAACACGAGTCCATGAATCCAACTGCCTTCTGACAACGTTTCAGACTGGTGGTGGTGTAGTGGTGTAGGAGATTTTTCTTTGCACCATTGGATGCCAGTGATCCTTGGGCTCATAGTCATTGCTGCACCAGATTTTCAACTTTTCTACAATCCAATTTTTATTCAATACTGCAAACCACATTAACTCCTTTAGAGAGGATGAGGTAAAATCTAGAAACACTTCTGATTTTAAATTTAGGCATATCTGTTTTGTTTGGTCTCTATTGACCAAATTGTGTTTTGTTAAGCAATCCCCTTAATGTAGATGAACACTATTGAGTCATATATAACCGTTAATGTTTCGATTTTGTACCATAAATTACGCATAGGTTTTTTAATTTAGACCCTTAATCTGAAGTATTTTGATGAAGCTATTGCTGCCGGCATGACGACGCAAATCTTGATTACGACAAATACTCCACGTCTACTTCCGGTTATATTAACTTGTTTGTAATATGTATTTGGCAAATAAGCTAATCATACTCTGACATGTCGATACTTATTATTATTTTGATTGCTAAACAATTGTTTATATTAGCCTCATTTAAAATTATAAAACTCTTTAATACAATTTTATTCTGAATCGTTTTGTTTTAGACGGACCTATTGGAATGTAACACGGAAGTCTTTATATTTTATCCTTCAGGCTATTGCACAAAATCAGGATAAGTGATTAAGCCGGAATATTCAAGTTATCCTGATTGAATTTAGCTTTGACTTGGTTGCACAAAAGCAGGTTGGATAAAACCCAACCAAGTAACCGTAGAGATGTAATATTTGCAGTCAGGCTAAAATTAATCCCGGAGTCTTATGTTTTACATCAATTTGTGTTTAACATTTATACCATTGTCTTCTGAATGTGTTCTGCCTTAGTTTTATTTACATGCATTACTTGTCACTATTGCTGTCACGAGCTTGATTTAAATCCTACGTTTAGATGGTATGAAATGTTGATGAAGTTGCAGCAGTGATTTCAATGAAGTAATTTCAATTACTTTCAAAGAAGCCATTTTTTTAATTTCATATTTAACCTTTATTTAACCAGGTGCTTACCTGGTTAAATTCGTAAGAACCTGTTCTTACGTTGAGAACAGTTTCTCATTTACCGAAAGCAATAAAAAAAGTACTATTTGCCTGTGTTTCTTCCATAGATTGTATATTACTGGATGGAGCCATGTGTGACGTCATCCATTGGTTTGTTAAGCTCTGATTTGGGTCATCAAATTTGCCGTTACGGGCGAAGACATCTTGGTTGCGGATGTGACGATTTTAGACGAGAGAGAGGAGTAATTAATTGGGATGCTAACGAAAAACAGTATTAAAACATAATGTAAAACAATGTAACGTTACTTACTGGAAAAAAGTGAAATGCCAACTCCTTTGAGTGTCTTGTCGTACAACTGAACGCCATGACCACGCCCTAAATGCCGATTTGCTTTATCGCAGATTTTAAAATCAAGGAGACCATCATTTAAAAAATGAACATCAATATGTATTGCAGAAGGCCTAACTCTAGCGATTGAGACCATATACTCATTATGAAAATGTTTATTGAGGTAATAAATCAAGTATATTATGCCTTTCATTCTCATAGACTATTATTACAGAAACCAAGCTCTTTTGCAACTAGACGTATTGCCCCAAGCTGGAATTCAGGTAGAATGCAGGTTTAAGGCACTTCCTCATTTGCATCAATTTGCCAAACTGGATGCTCACCCTGCGGTTTCTTCCTGCACCATGGCATGCCCATTTATGAATTACATTTTGGATGAAGAAGCACTGATATTGAGACATGCTTTCAGACTTGAGAGGGTGTTTTGGGGCAGATCAGACCCGAATTTCTGTGCAGACTGCTGGTTCCGAAAATTCAGCACTGCACAGTGCAAAGCCATGCTCTTACCATCCCACAGAAGGTTTGGGTGGCACTGCGCTTTTTTGCACGTGGCATGTTTTTATATGTCATGGGAGATGCAGAAATTCTAAATAAAGGCACTATTTGCCGTACTGTCAGAAGTGTGTGTTTGGCACTTACGTCTTTGACACACATCTTTATCACCTTCCCTGGCCACAGAAGAATGTGCTTCATCAAAGAGGATTTCTACAAGATTGCAGGTTACATGAATTACAGATTACAAAAAGGTGTTATGTTAGAACAATCAAAGGATACTCTACTATTTTGTGTTACAGCTTTCCCTAATGTCATTGGTGTGTAGGACTGCACACAGATTCACATTAAACGCCCATTAGGGTGTAATTAAATTTGATTGATAATTCATTATAATTAATTATAATTCTAATAATGTCAACAGAAAATCTTTCCACAGTATCAATGTTCAGGTAAAACTTTTTAGTTACTGTCAACTAGCCAAAATGTCTTCTGTGCATTAAATGTATACTGAATAGGCATAATCGCATTTGTGTCAGATCTGTGATGCTGCCTGCATCTTTAGTAATGTAGAGGTAAAGTGGCCTGGGTCCGTCCATGACTCCCGAGTGTTTAGGTCCATTACAATTTCCCAGCGACAATCAAAAGGTAGGCCACACACATTCCACTGATAAACACAAGTGTGTCAAATGTTTTACTTGCGTTCTGCTGTGAGACAAGGTTTATGCCTGTGAGACTTACCTTCTCACTCCCCTTGCAGACCCTCAGACAGCAGCACAGCTAGGAAACAATATTGCCCATGCAAGAACAAGGGCCCGAATTGAGATGGCATTTGGCTTTCTGAAGTCACGTTTTCAGTGTCTCCACGACCTGAGGGTCAATCCAGACAGGGCCTGTGACATCACTGTAGCCTGCACTGTCCCAATATTGTCTCTCTGAGAAAGGAAAGGTGTCCTGCACTGACACCAGAGACTGAGTGGGACAGGCAGGAGAGTGACTGTGTCGCCGGACAATGCAAGGCAAAACAAGGTCAGACAGTCCACATACAGTGCCTTGCGAATGTATTCGGCCCCCTTGAACAGTTCGAACTTTTGCCACATTTCAGGCTTCAAACATAAAGATATAAAACTGTAATATTTTGTGAAGAAGCAACAACAAGTGGGACAAAATCATGAAGTGGAACGAAATTTATTGAATATTTCAAACTTTTTTTACAAATAAAAACTGACAAATTGGGCAAGCAAAATTATTTGTCCCCTTTACTTTCAGTGCAGCAAACTCTCTCCAGAAGTTCATTGAGGATCTCTGAATGATCCAATGTTGACCTAAATGACTAATGATGATAAATAGAATCCACTTGTGTGTAATCAAGTCTCCCTATAAATGCACCTGCTCGGTGATAGTCTCAGAGGTCCGTTGAAAGCACAGAGAGCATCATGAAGAACAAGGAACACACCAGGCAAGTCTGAGATACTTTGTGGAGAAGTTTAAAGCCGGATTTGAATACAGAAAGATTTCCCAAGCTTTAAACATCCCAAGGAGCACTGTGCAACCGATAACATTGAAATGGAAGGAGTATCAGACCACTGCAAATCTACCAAGACCCGGGCGTCCCTCTAAACTTTTAGCCTTTACAAGGAGAAGACTGATCAGAGATGCAGCCAAGAGGCCCATGATCACTCTGGATGAACTGCAGAGATCTACAGCTGAGGTGGGCGAGTCTGTTTATAAGACAACAATCAGTCGTATACTGCACAAATCTGGCCTTTATGGAAGAGTGGCAAGAAGAAAGCCATTTCTGAAAGATATCCATAAAAAGTGTTGTTTAAAGTTTGTCACAAGCCACCTGGGAGACACACCAAACGTGGAAGAAGATGTTCTGGTCAGCTGAAACCAAAATCGAACTTTTTGGCAACAGGGCAAAACGTTATGTTTGGCGTAAAAGCAACACAGCTCATCACCCTGAACACACCATCCCCACTGTCAAACATGGTGGTGGCAGCATCATGGTTTGGACCTGCTTCTCTTCAGCAGTGACAGGGAAGATGGCTAAAATTGATGGGAAGATGGATGGAGCCAAATACAGGACCATTCTGGAAGAAAACCTGATGGAGTCTGCAAAAGACCTGAGACTGGGATGGAGATTTGTCTTCCAACAAGACAATGATCCAAAACATAAAGCAAAATCTACAATGGAAAGGTTCACAAATAAACATATCCAGGTGTTAGAATGGCCAAGTAAAAGTACAGACCTGAATCCAATCGAGAATCTGTGGAAAGAACTGAAAACTGCTGTTCACAATCGCTCTCCATCCAACCTCACTGAGCTCGAGCTGTTTTGCAAGGAGGAATGGGCAAAAATGTCAGTCTCTCGATGTGCAAAACTGATTGAAACTTGCACCAAGCGACTTACAGCTGTAATCGCAGCAAAAGGTGGTGCTACAAAGTATTAACTTAATACATTGCACACCCAATTTTTCAGTTCTTTATTTGTTAAAAAAGTTTGAAATATCCAATAAATTTCGTTCCACTTCATGATTGTGTCCCACTTGTTGCTTCCTCACAAAAATTACAGTTTATGTCTTTATGTTTGAAGCCTGAAATGTGGCAAAAGTTTGAAATGTTCAAGGGGGCCGAATACTTTCCCAAGGCACTGTATGCCCATATAAATGGTTGATTGTGTTTTATGTGCAGTACTGGATAATGTACCCTGTAGGAAGAGGGCAGAAGTAATTTCCTACATACCATTTGCACACTGTTAAGAATTAAGGCACTGATCAGCCTGAAAAAGGGTTTTATATTTGATCTTGACTTGTTCCCAACATTCTTTTTTGCCCAGTCATGTTTGTTCTGTATGAACATTAATTGTAGAACGACATTTAGGATTAGACATATTTTATTGAGATTTGTGCATATGGTTGTAAAACATATTCTCGCATTGTGGATAAGGGTTTGTAATCAGGCCTAGTCTTTAGGTAAAATTTCACGAGGAACATACATTTGACATTGTAGGCTACTCAAAGACACTTTACAGTAAAACCAGCATATTTAGCACATAAAGAGATACAGCAATAAAACCAACACATAAAACGAGCATATTAAAAGCAATTAAAACAGAGTATACAACTTTGCAAAAATGTGGAGTGGCTAATAAGTAGATATTTTTAAATCCTAACAGCAGCTGTATTTCATTTTTTTGCATATTAAATGCTTCACCTCCTCATCCATAAGAAGTTGCTGCTCAGCGGGTGAAAAATATGCTGCACACGTCTTCTCCATCTCTGCATCAGTAAATCTGTGATCGATACTGTGGTCTATTTAAGAAAGCCATGAACTTATCCCAACTACCTACACCTGGCTTGACATAGCTTCACCTTTTCATCCTGGCTCGGCAAACGTGCAACCGATTAAGCACCGCTGAGCAGGGCACACTAAGTCATGCTGTGCTTTTTCAGTTATCCTGGATTTCTTTATTCTACTTTTGTGCAATAGCCCCCAGGAAAGCAAGAATATTATTATAATATTTTTTTTCAAGTAATTTTATTCACAAAATATGCAAATCAACAACAAATCAATATAATGGCGTTACAGACAGTACTATAAAATCAGGCAATCCACAAGTAAAACCAAAAACACAAAACATAACAAAACAAAGGGGCCAGGGGCCTAGGGTCCGTTCTTCGTACGTCGCTAACTCAGTTAGCTGGATTTGATTGTTGACGATTTGGCATGATCTTGGATAGTTTGTTTCTTCGACGCTTATCCTGGACTTGCTGTCATAGCAACAGGTGTGTAAACTTAAACCTGCTCGGGAGCAGGCTTATTTCATGTAAACAGAATTAGATTACAGATTTTGTGAACCGAAATGGGGTTCACAGTGTAAATGTGCAGGTAAGTTACCATAACAATTCTTAATATTCCAGATAAATAATATTATATCAAATAAAAAAGGAATTGAAACAAAAAGTATACAGTTGACTGACTAAAAACCTCTTAGATGGTTTGTGACGCCATTGTTCTGGAGTTTGTGCCCAGTTTGTGCTGGTTTGTGCTGTTAAAATTAACATTATATGTCTATCCCCTCCTTTAGAAATAACAAATATATTTTGGGGCAGTGACGTCACTCTCCACCACAATTAATCTAAATCGCACAGAAACTGTGTAGTTTGTTTGTGCTCGGTTTGTGCTCGGTTTGTGCTGGTTTGTGCTGGTTTGTGCCATTAAAATTAACATTGTATGTATATCCCCTCCATTAGAAATAACAAATATAATTCTGGGCAGTGACTTCCGTCTCCACCCCACGTCATCTAAATCGCATCAAACCAGTGTCATTTGTTTGTGCTCGGTTGGTGCCGGTTTGTGCTGTTGAAAGACACATTGCAACGATGATCCCATCTTAAACATAAAAAATAACTTCTTAAGTTCAGGTACATAACTGTCCACCCCATATGGTCCAAATCGTTGCAAAACTGTGCCGCTTGTTTGTGCTCAATTTGTGCCGGTTTGTGCCGTCATGAAGAACATTGTATCTTTTCCCCTCCTTAGAAACAACACATTGGATTCGGGATAGTGACGTTAATCTTCACCCCATGCAGTCCAAATCACCCCAAACCGGTGCTTTTTGTTTGTGCTCGATTTGTGCTGTTTTGTGCTGTAGAAAGAACCATCATAAATTATTCCTTTCTTTAGATATCACAAAATCTTTGGAGGAGTAGTGACGTCACGCAAGCAATCCGTGCTCTCCATTAATCTCGTCTACAAACCCGTCTGGTTCGTTTGTGCTCACAGAAACAATGCTGTCATTGTTGTTTTCCTCTTTGGATATGGGAATGTTTTATTTTAGATTTGTGCTAGATATTGACATTTGGTCTGTTTATAATCACCAATGCACTATGATATGTAATGTACTGTCACTACCACGTGTGACTGAAAATAAAAGAGTGGTGAAGACACGGGACATTACATTTTGTCGCCCGTCAATGGCGTCATATAACCTTTGACTCCTCTAGTTGCTCTAAGTTCCAGGGAACCGCCAAACATAACGTGAATAAAGTTATAATATATTTAACAATACATTACTTTGTCAGTAAACATTTTTTCTGCTGGAAACGCTAGATTGGCAGGTTTTCATTGACGACGACAACAGAACCCATGATCCAACGCTACTTCTCGACGTCATCAAAGTACATGTTTTGATGAAAGGTAAGGGGAAGGGGAGGGTGGGTAGTGGGATGTGGGGGGTGGGTGGCTTGTTGACACAATGTATCTCAGTACTGAAAGTGAAAAGGCAGGAGATGATTGCGGTGCACAAGAAGTCGTGGAGTTTAATGTAGATCCCACTCTTGACAAAAACCAAACATACAAAAATAGGGCGAACAAAACGAAACGTAGAATAAACTGTTTTCTGTATATAGCAAAACAAACAAAGGGGATACTCTCAAGGACTTACAAACGTTCGTCACAGTAACAATATCGTGACAATACCTAACGATGATATACAGTCTAGTACTTCCTTATATAACAGTCACAGTAATTGCACAAACGGAAAATGCTGGGACCTACAGCAGGTGCGCGTGGTTGCGCTAATACCACTCCAAATTCTAATACTCTGGAGATGTGGAGCGCAGTGCTCTGGTCTCTCCACCAGGCGTTACAGTTGTGGGCTGTGTTTTAATTTACTAGGGTGGTGGGATGTGTTGGGTGGAGCTGAATTGGGTGGGCCGTGACCGGCCTCACACTCCGGTAGAGTAGGTGGCAGTATATGCACCATTAAGTCGGTTGCGATTTGCCAAATATCACAGAAGAAGAAGAAGAAGTATGCTAGAGAGCATTTGGATGATCCAGAAGAATGTCATATAGTCAGATGAAATCAAAATATAACTTTTTGGTAAAACCTCAACTCGTTGTGTTTTTAGGAGAAAGAGTGCTGAGTTGCAAGAACACCATACCTACTGTGAAGCATGCGGGTGGTTAACATCATGTTTTGGGCCTTTTTTTCTGCAAAGGGACCAGGAAGACTGATCCGTGTAAAGGAAAGATGAATGGGGCCATGTATCTTGAGATTTTGAGTGAAAACCTCCTTCCATCAGCAAGGGCATTGAAGATGAAAAGTGGCTGGGTCTTTCAGCATGAGAATGATCCCAAACACACCGCCCGGGCAATGAAGGAGTAGCTTCAACAGAAGCATTTCAAGGTCCTGGAGTGGCCTACCCAGTCACCCGATCTCAACCCCATAGAAAATCTTTGGAGGGAGTTGAAAGTCTGTGTTGCCCAGCGACAGCCCCAAAACATCACTGCTCTAGAGAAGATCTGCATGGAGGAATGGGCCAAAATACCAGCAACAGTGTGTGAAAACCTTGTGAAGACTTACAGAAAACGTTTCACCTCTGTCAATGCCAACAAAGGGTATATAACAAAGTATTGAGATTAACTTTTCTTATTGACCAAATACTTATATTTCCACAATATATTTTCATTAAACATCCTACTACTGTAACGAACAGACTCAGACACCTGATATCCAAATAACGCAGAGCGTTACATTCCAAATAACAATGGTCAGACAGGCAGAGATTGGTACATGTGCTCACACAGTGAAGGTACAATTCCAGAATCCAAAAAACAATGTCGAAGGCAGGCAGGGTATTATATACAGAAGATCACAGGCAACGTTGCAGGTCAAATCCAATACTTGAAATCCAGAGACAAAAACGGGTCAATAGGGGTTCAAAATTATCCAGGTAAATGCAGGCTTAGTAAAATGCAAACAATACAATCAATTCCTAACAAGGGGCAGATAAAACAAGCTGATATATATACAGGCCTACACATTAGAATTCAGGTGATTGTGAGCACATCATAGGGATGCGTTCGCGGGAGGTGGAATGATGGTGACTTTGATGTGTTGAGTGCCTAACTTGTGGGGTGGTGGATCAGCAGGACGTTATAACTATGTGATTTTCTGGATTTTATTTATCATTTTGTTGTTAATAGTTGAAATGTAACTATGATGAAAATTACAGGCCTCTCTCATATTTTTAAGTGGGAGAACTTGCACAATTGGTGGATGACTAAATACTTTTTTGCCCCACTGTATATATACACACAATCAACCCTACCAGGAACTAACAGCACCTGCACATAATTATAACAATTTACACTTAATAATGACATCAACTAGCAAATAGAATAATTCCAAAATGACTATAAGTGTATAATTGAAATTGAAAACACAGTACTAAATCTTCTCAATTACATAGAAACTTACTAAATATACATATATACACTCACCTTAAATATTATTAGGAACACCTGTTCAATTTCTCATTAATGCAATTATCTACTCAACCAACCAATCACATGGCAGTTGCTTCAATGCATTTAGGAGTGTGGTCCTGGTCAAGACAATCTCCTGAACTCCAAACTGAATGTCAGAATGGGAAAGAAAGGTGATTTAAGCAATTTTGAGCGTGGCATGGTTGTTGGTGCCAGATGGGCCGGTCTGAGTATTTCACAATCTGCTCAGTTACTGGGATTTTCACTAACAACCATTTCTAGGGTTTACAAAGAATGGTGTGAAAAGGGAAAAACATCCAGTATGCGGCAGTCATGTGGGCGAAAATGCCTTGTTGATGCTAGAGGTCAGAGGAGAATGGGCCGACTGCTTCAAGCTGATAGAAGAGCAACTTTGACTGAAATAACCACTTGTTACAACCAGTGTTGGGCAAAGTTACTTCTAGGATTACTTTTTAGTTACTTGATGAGTTCACAAGTTTTGGGAAGTCCCTAATTGAGACAAAATGATCAGGTAAATGGAGTTCATATCTTACTGGTGACCATGATTGATATTTTCTTTACTCTTTCTATTTGTTTTATAGGTCACTGTTGAGATATGAACTCCATTTACCTGATAATTATGTCTTAATTAGGCACTTCCCAAAACTTGTGAACTCATCAAGTAACTGAAAAGTAATCCTAAAAGTAACTTTGCCCAACACTGGTTACAACCGAGGTATATAGCAAAGCATTTGTGAAGCCACAACACGCACAACCTTGAGGCGGATGGGCTACAATAGCAGAAGACCCCACCGGGTACCACTCATCTCCACTACAAATAGGAAAAAGAGGCTACAATTTGCAAGAGCTCACCAAAATTGGACAGTTGAAGACTGGAAAAATGTTGCCTGGTCTGATGAGTCTCAATTTCTGTTGAGACATTCAGATGGTAGAGTCAGAATTTGGCGTAAACGGAAAGAGAACATGGATCCATCATGCCTTGTTACCACTGTGCAGGCTGGTGGTGGTGGTGTAAAGTCAAAGTTCAAAGTTGTTTATTTATCATATGCATCGAATAACATACATCATCCTATGCAGAGAAATTTCTTTTGACATGGCACGGCGATTCTATGCAGTGGGCTTATAAACAACAATTACAACAATATAAGAATTTTACAATAATAATGACAATAGTAATAATTAAAATTGCAAAGCAATAATGTCGGGGTACTCCAAATATGGCCAACATGATGAGCTACGTGCCCAATTAATAACTGAAGCACATATTTCACTTTGGCAAAGAGTTATACAGAAATAACCATTGTACATGCTTATATACTAATTGATATGGCGTTTTATCCACCATCTTGAAAAAAGTTAATAACACTGTGAG
>JACXGM010026619.1:0-14804 GCA_016801145.1 Umbra pygmaea
TAATGTCTAGGCCTACCTACTTCTCTCCTAATGTCTAGACCAACCCACCTCTCTCCTAATGTCTAGGCCTACCTACCTTTTCCCATTAAAGGTCATCTTGCAGTTGAGCAACGCAGGCTGGACTAGCTTCCCATTGGACAGCCAGTCTACGTCCATGTCAAGTGGCCCGGTCATGTGACACTCAAACATGGCTGACTCTCCGGCCCTCACAGCCACGTCTTGCACCTCCCTGATGATGGCCAGGGCTTCCTGTGCTGGAGCAGCTGTGGAAGACAGAGAAACACCACCAGTACATTTGTTAGCTAGCTTGATCCAGATGGATGCAGACATAACCAACCAGAATGGTCAGTCAGTTATTATGGTCTTGTGTATATTGGCAAACTCGTCACCTTTGACTTCTAGTTTACATTCGCTGTGCTTGGTTCCGTATTCGTTTATGATCTTGCAGGTGTAGAGTCCCGCATCGGTTCTCTGGGCTGAGGTGATTATCATCTCACTGGTGCCGTCCTCCATCTCACGTATAATGAATCTGCCAGTCGTTTTTAGGGTTACTCTGTCCCTCAACCTGGGTGATGAAAACAGAAACATTCTAAAACACTTGCAAAATCAAGAAAAATAAAGATATATATACTTATACATATGAATGAGATTGTATTCTTACCAGTACACCATAGGTTGAGGATGACCTTGGACCTTGACAGACATTGTAACCTCCTGTCCCTCAGTCACTGCTTTGTCAGTGAGTGCTACCTATCAAACCAACGGACAGTGTGTCTAACAGCCAGAACATTGAAAACTCAAAGATAAGGATAAGAACACAACATAGACTGTTGGGACCATTGAATATATATTTTTTACCTGGAATGAGGGAGGGTCATTGAAGAAGGCATGTCTAGACAGTGATCCCGCCCCACGCAAGGGCGGTCCTCCAATCTCCATGACCTCCTCTAGAGGACTCAGGTACTCCTCGTCTGATTGGAGAGGACTGCTGACCTCCACCAGAGGCAAACTGCAGGGCTTTCTAACTGGCAACTGTGTTGGCTCTGGAGAAACATACAAAACAGTAAACAAATATTATAGTTTTACCATATGAAGATTGACTTTAACCACATTCTTGTGAAATGATTCTTCATATTAGGGCAATCTATTACAATAGAAGTAGAGCTAAATCGAAAAATGGACAAGCTCACGCCCTGTGGACAATCAATGACATTTCTAGTACATCAATCAATACTCACAAGATCTCGTCAAGGACATTCATGAACTGACCAACACAGAGAATGAACACATTGTAACACAATAGAGTTTGTAAAGCATAATGCACAGATTTAGTGAGAAGCATTCATTTCATTACTTGAACATTCAAAATTAGCCCACTAAGCTGTTCAGTCATGATGAGTAACACATTTGTTGTCCACCCACTGCTCTGATTGTGAGTTACGCTACTCCGCATCACCACAGAGAATGTGGATTGATAGATAGCAGTTAGGCAGGAGAGAGATCGAGAGCCACACACACAGTGCAGGGACTCTTCGAAGTGACTGGTCCAGGACAGAAAATGGATTAATCCCTGCATCCCTGACCCAATCATTCTGAGAGTGCGGCCGAGTGACACAGGAGACACCCCGTCTCCAGAACCAGTCACAGTTCATTCTGCTCCACAGAGCGGCCAGAGTATAACAGCAGCCACCACTTTAGAAAACCACGAGCTGCAGAATTCAATTTCACTGGCAAGAGAAACACACAATACTCTGACAACCGAATGAGAACAAACAGCAGGCTATAAATAGAACATAAAAAGGTTCTCTCTTTTTAGGAAAACATCAATACAGTGCAGTACAAAACCTGTCATTTATAATGTGGTTATATTAACGTTGACATTCCACATATTCTGATAAAGTGATCGACATGACAAAGATGAAAGCTAACAAGAAAGAGGCAGTCAAACTCAATTCAAGATGTTTACTGGTCATAGATGCAGAACTAACGAATACTAGAGGTTAAAATATTCAAATTCCTTCTAAACACGAAGGAGATAATTTAGATGTGGAGATAGAAAACTTACCTAAGAAATGACATGTCTGAGCTCAGCCTGCATGCACACAACTTGCACCAGCTTATTCCTGAGAAGCTGCCAACATTTACACAAACGCTTCATGGACATAGACATCCAAGCCTGCTGCTAATAATCTACCAATTCAATCTCATCCCCTCTTTTTTCCTCACTTCGATCCGAGCTCCAAACTCCCTACTTTCTTCTCTGTACACTAGCAATATTATAACAAACAACACTCACTCTAGCCAAGAAATGGGTCTGCAGCTTGTAATAAAGCGTCAAATCAAGTCAGACTTTGATATTGTAACATTTCTGTGATCTCTACCAACACCTAAGTCTATATTGTGGGTATTTTCCAGACATTCTGCATTTGATAAAAGCCGTTATAGTTTACAAGGCTTATTACTCTAACATTCTCCAAAAAAATGTATGAAACCTTGTCTCTTCTTCACAAAACTGACACCTCGCATTGCAACTTGAGCCAAAATCCACACCCACCCCACAGTACCATTGCAACTTGACTCATAATCTTGCTCTATGTGAGTTTGACAACTCCTCTTGGCTGTAGATTTGCAGTGTGAATTCACCAGCAAAAAGTAAATAAATAGGACTATAATTCATTCACAACATCACTATCTTACTGGGACATTAAACAGACTGCAATTACCAGTAAGAACAAGGTACTGCTATAAATACCTTGTGTTAGCCTTGCGTGGCCTAATATGGACAAGCAGGCATAGTGCTGAGCTCCAGAAAGCTACAACAGCAGCCAGCACTCCACAGCACATTCAAATGCTGTATAAAATAGTTTGGCTTCCTCCTAATAAATGAAAGGAGCGGTTTTAACAGTGCCATCGACATTTACAAGCCACAGTGTATTGGTTACTCAAAGAGAGACGTATGTCTGCATCTGTTTGAAGTCATTTGTACATAATTGTGGGCATTGTGCTACTGGAAATCATTTGTTTGCGTTGTGATTCATCATGCAGTAAGTCTTATATGGGTGCATTAACTTGATGAGGAAGGTAAGGGGTGGTTAACATTTAGCAACCAAAATGCTAAGTCCTATTTACAAAATACAACTCTAGATAATATTGTATGTTGACTGAACTAACGACCAGTGGTGTTGCACAAGATACTGGGCACTATGCATAGGTAGTCCTGATGGGCCCCCATGTTATATATATAAAATATATTCCAGACTTTTCAAGGGCCCTCTCTTCCCTTGGGCCCTGGTAATCAGTATTGGTTTTACCCCCAGTCTGACACCCCTGCTAACGACCATAGCTGTGCTGAACCAACATGTAGCTGAGCTATAATAACATCCTAAACTTTTCTATCCAAATGGAAAACTAATTCTGTGGACAGTCTAATCCCTAGTTGTCTAATCCCTAGTTCTGAACATCTGCCTTACCTGACTGAAAACCCAGGGACCTGGCAGGCAAGTCTTTATGCTGAAATCCACTGGGGGACCCAAAATCTCTTTAACAATGTATGAGTTGCCATGGTAACTATCATTGAAAGGAGCCTGGGCTTGCATCAGCCCCCTTGTAGTCATTAAGACAAAATGTCAGAGCAGTGCTGGCAGGGGATTAAGCTGCGGAGTGGTGTGTGTTTGTGACTGTGTATCATTTGTGTGTATATGCATGCAGCTCAGACATAAATATTTGTGTGTGCTTTTGATTCTTAAAGGTGAAACAAATTGTAATTCTGTCCTTATGCAAGAAAGCAACCCTAATTGCTTCACAAGAGTGGATTCCCCCTGCGCCTGTTCAATTTATGTTGGAAAAAAAGTAGAAATATTTTGTTGAACCTTTTATTGAAATGCAAACTCAATTAATTTCATATTTTTAACCCTTTAATCCTAGTAAATTACTTACTGTATCTCTGGGCACTATAAGGATCTCATCAGCAAATGTGGACCTTGAATTTATTTAATTTATTTATTTGGGACAGTGCACATTAATGAACACTTCTACACTTCTGTACAAAAATGCACCAGATTATAGCGTAGATGCTAATTTTCATCTGTAGTCCCAAACCTAACCTACATGTTTTTGATGGTGGGGGAAACTGGAGCACCCGGAGGAAACCCACACAGACATGGGGAGAACATGCAAACTCCATACGGAAAGGCCCGGGGCGACCAGGGTTGGAACACAGAACCCTCTAGCTGTAAGGCCACAGTGCTATCCAATATGCCACCATGCCTGTCCAATTTAGTCATGGGACACTCGGTGAGTGCAAATAATGATACTGTAGAACCAAAAACCAGCAGGATATCATTTGAACACTCCTGCTATAGGGTCAAAGGTTAAATAAAATAGATCCACAAAGTCTTTAGTCCCAGCCCTTTTCATTTTTTAAACCTGACCAGTGGGCCAGCTTAAATGTGACGATATTGCAGAGAACATAGGGAATCTAATAAATATCTATATAATGCAGCCAATCTTAAAAGATTCATATATTTTTTGCCAGTGTTCAACCAGTGGTGGGCCGTCAGGGCCTGCAAGGCCTTCTCTGCAGGCCCAAAGATAATCAGAATCAGAAATGTATTTTTGTACTTCTTTAATATATTTTTTCATTAACACTATATACATTTTACAAAGTTAATTTAAATTAGTGTATATGGTGATTTCATTGCTACAGTACGTTCTTTTCAGTTGCCTTGCTTTTAGCGCAGCTTATATAAATGAAAGCTTTTATCCAACAAGATTTTTTCATCTGTGTTGTCTCTGGGTAGACTAGGGCCTTCAGAATTCCGAGTGAAACTGTCTGCTGTTGAAGCCCATCAGGACCATGTTGTTGATCGTCATATTTTTAACCAATCAGATTTCGACTTTACCATGTTGGTGTGTTCTTTAACCAAGTAAAGCGTTTCTGCAGGCCTAGCCTTACGTCAGCATCATTTCTGTTGCTGATAGGAGGGGCAGTTCAATAAAGTTCAGTAAAAAAAAGTTTGCCATCTGGAACAAGAACTAGCTTAGCTCTCCCAGCTTAGCTCTCCCATCTCCGATTTCTTTAAACTTACAATTTTTAGATTGTTAGATTTTTTACTTTTAGCAGAATGGCAGATGGAGGTGAAGAAGTAGCTTTGGTTGTGAATATAGGACTGGGCAGGATCGACTCTCAGCACTGGGCAATATCTTTTATTGGAACTTAACGCAAAGATGTGCTGTACAACCGCGTCATAGAAGTCTTTTTAAAAGAGAAAGGAGGACGGACTTTGTTTTCAAATAATGAGCAGCTTTGGTGAATTTGATGGATTTTTATATATTTTTACTAGCAGGGCCTTAACTAGGGATCAGTCTTGGTCAAGTTACTTTAAAAAAGTAATTAGTTATAGTTACTAGTTACTTCTCACAAAGAGTAACTGAGTTAGTAACTGAGTTACATCATTATAAAAGTAACGAATTACCAGGGAAAGTAACTATTGTGTTACTTTAAAAAATCAAGTATGTCAAATAACTTGGAAGCCCCCAATATTAAATACAGGTCCTGCTCAAGAAATTAGCATATTGTGATAAAGTTCATTATTTTCCATAATGTAATGATAAAAACTAAACTTTCATATATTTTAGATTCATTGCACACCAACTGAAATATTTCAGGTCATTTATTGTTTTAATACTGATGATTTTGGCATACAGCTCATGAAAACCCAAAATTCCTATCTAAAGAATTAGCATATTTCATCTGACCAATAAAAGAAATGTTTGTAATACAAAAAAAAAGAATAAGTCAAACTTCAAATAATTATGTTCATTTATGCACTCAATACTTGGTTGGGAATCCTTTTGTAGAAATGACAGCTTCAATGCGGCGTGGCATGGAGGCAATCAGCCTGTGGCACTGCTGAGGTGTGATGGAGGCCCAGGATGCTTCGATAGCAGCCTTAAGCTCATCCAGAGTGTTACTCGTTACAAAAAAAACTAACGCCAATAGTAACGCCGTTTATTTATAACGCTGTTATTCTCATCACTGCTAGGTATGGGCCAATACCAGTACATTTAAGGAAAAGAATGGAGGATGCAATTCGGTGCATACTGTAACTGTAGAAAACGGCATGAGGAATGCCCCGGACCTAGCCTCTGAAAGCCACCTTCAGCGAGGAAAGACAAATGTCGGTAGTTTGCAAAACTTCTGGGTGAACAAAATAGTGGTATTTCTGAGTTCTGACATACTAACGTTAAAAAATATAACTTAAAGGAAATACGATGTAGCCTATTTATATTTTGTTCAATAGATTACATTGATAGTACAAATAATTGTGTACCGAATCGATTATTATAAAACAATAAAATACCATAACAGAATAATATGATTAGGTAATTATCCCTATTTTGGAGAAAGTCACTTCAAACAGATATTCTCATCTTACACAAAACTTCTGCAATGCTTAGTTAGGGCAAATTCGAACACAAAGGTCTATTGCGTTCGCATTAACAAACATGTTTTTTCTCACTTATTTAGGGAAGGAGACGTAAACCATTGCCATCTAATAAATATTACACATTCTTGACCTGCAATGTAAATGATGTTCTTCTGGATATGTAGGAATATTTACTTTTCTATATTTGAATTGACTGATCAACATCTAAGAAATAGCAGATTTTAGCTTGATAAATGTGACATTTGGCATAGTTCTTAAAAATACTCCTATCGGTACTCGTATCAGCAAATACCCAAAATGAAATACTCTGTACTTGTACTCATTCCAAAAAAAGTGGTATCGGCCCATCCCTAGCCTTAAAGGTTCTTAACGGGGCTTAGTGCATGTACTGTATTTGTATTCAAGCAGGGGGAGATAAACAGACACACTGCATCCTGGCGCCAGGCCTGTTAATACTTGTTAATTAATACTGCTTTATGTTTTAGATCACTACTGGTGTGAAACATATTCAGATCGTATATATATATGGTCTATGGTTCAGATTCAGTGGTCTTAGTGGGCTGTGCCTTTGAGAGTGTGTGGTAAACCTGGATGTGCGTTTAATCCGCAGCTTGTCTGCAATCTCTGGGGAAGTCTGTTGAATCCTGATTGTTCCTTCTGGCATTTTTGCATGTTTATAGTGTTGTGACTGCCTGGGTGTTGTGAGTTATTTCTTGTTTAATTGGTTAGGACATTGATTTTGGCTATCCGATGGCTACAGTATGTGTAATGCCACATCCTATCATAGTGCTTAGTGTTGTATTCTTATGGTTTCAGTCGGGTCGGGTCAATTAGTGTATTGTAAGTCTCATAGGTGTTGAGCCTCGTGTTAAATAACCTTTATCGAGTGGAATAAACTTACCTTCACTATGAATATGGGGTGCATTATATGCCGAATGACAATAACCTATAGCCCTAAAATGTCATTGTGAGGTTATTATAATGCATTTTAATTTTGGGAAGATAGTGAAGGCCTAGGTGTAAAATGCACGGCCCGCCACTGTGTACAACTATGTCCATGTGTTGCACGCACATGTACACTGTGCCGAAAATAAAGGTCTTATCTTTTAAAGTTGTTATCTTAACCTGCTGTATGCATAGCTGTGTGCCTATGTAGGAACCCATCCCACCTGAATTACTGAAGGATGCTGCCCCGGCCACGTTGACAGCAGTGAAGCACTATGTCCCAGCCTCTCCACAACTCATGCGTTTCATCAACAGACTGTGCTGCTGCCCCTCAGCCTTGACCACAAGGGAGGGGCGGCTCCTTATCGGATGTTCCCCTTCTTCCAAATCACTGCCCACATAAATACGTCTCAGAGCGCGCCCAGACCGCTTAATCACATTCTCTCTCCGATGCGTCTCAGAATACGGTGCGACCTAAGGTCAATATGACAAAGTATATCCTCAAGGCCCAAGTCCAGTTTGATTTATGGGTTAGGTATCTGCTGACCTATACCAGAAGATGACCTACCTGTTGGGAGGGGGCTGCCAGTTATGATACTTTTGAGCAGAGCTTCAGAGCCGGCCGTCATTTCAGTGTCACTTATAGGCCTCTTAAACTCGGGTTTTTCAGCTGGCCCCTCATCGGCTGATGTGTACGAGTCTTCGGATTCCTCTACAAAGAAAGGAGAAGGTATTTTATTACCTTACACATTTACTGTAGTTATACAGTGAGCACCATAATTCATTGAACAGTGGCAATTTTTTTGTTATTTTGGTTGTGTACTCTAGCACTTTGAGTTTGAAAGGATACAATGATAATGAGGTTGAAGTACAGACTGTCACGTTTAATGTGAGGGTATATTCACACCGTGAACTGTTCAGAAATCACAGCACCTTTGGTTCATGGTCCCCCTTTTTTTAGGCACCAAAAAACATTGGACAGTTTAACAGAATGTAGAATAAAGTAAGAATTGTTAATAATTGGTCGCCTTTGCATGCAATGACCAGGGGCACCAAATGGGGGAAAGATGTCTGACAGGTGTCACGCAGAATGCTGTAGCTATACAGTACATGCTTTCCATGGTGCTGAAGTGTAGATACAGAGAATACAATACAAGTGTTCAGAGACAAAACTGAATCTTTCTTCAGTAATTTTCTGCAAATTAATGCTCTGAATGATCATATTTTTTTGGGGAATTCTGGGGCATCTGATGGCTCAGTGGTTAGAGAGTCAGACTTGTAGTCGGAATGTTGCCGGTTTGATTTCCGACCGTACCAAATGTCATTGTGTCCTTGGGCAAGATACTTTACTCTAACTTGCTCCAGGGGAAATATTCCTGTACTTACTTTAAGTCACTCTGGACAAGAGCATCTACTAAATTAAATAAATAAAAAATGTTGACAGTAGTTTATGGAATATTAGTATAGTAAAACCAGAGA
The DNA here is from genome assembly GCA_016801145.1 of Umbra pygmaea. Taxonomy (NCBI): domain Eukaryota; kingdom Metazoa; phylum Chordata; class Actinopteri; order Esociformes; family Umbridae; genus Umbra; species Umbra pygmaea. Next base: position 8,874 of record JACXGM010026619.1, read on the forward strand.
CACCCATGATTTTGCAGTGGGCTCTTAATTATTTCTAGAGCTGTATATTTAAGTTTGACTTACTTTAAGTAAGTTGCTGGTGAATTTATTACATTAATGTTGAGAATTTTCCAGTAAAGACCATTAAACTTACATTAGACTGTATAATGACCATTACCACATTTTTATTGAGGGTATCTGTCTTGAATCAAATAGTGAATTCCACTTTATGTGTTGTGACAATTACCTCCCCGGCACCCCTGCATGGGGCCCAATATGATGTATTTCCATGGGGCCCAAAATTCAGGGCGGTGCCACTGGCAATGACTGATTGAAGTCTGCAATGCATCACCAGACACTGTGTATTTTCCCTAGAGATTGTCTGCCAGGCCTGTACTGGAGCCATCTTCAGTTCCTGCTTGTTTCTGGGACTTATTGCCTTCAATCTCCTCTTCCACATATACAATGCATCTTTAAAAACCCTGGGCATGCACAAGTCAGCAGTTTGGTTCACCATTAACAAGAAAAAAAACAACTGGTGAATTAAGTCATGCTAAAACACTTCGTAGACCGAGGAACACCACTCTAGTGGATGACCGGAGAATACTCTCTATGGGAAATAAATCCCCCCTGACAACAGCCCAGTAGATCACAAACACTCCTGGATGCAGGTGTAGATGTGTCCATATGTAGAAGACTACACAAGCAGGACTACAGAGGGTACACTACAAGATGCAAACCACTGATAACCCTGAATAACGGAAAAGGCGAGATTACAGTTTGCTAAAAATCACGTAAGAGTCCAAATTGTTCTGGAAAAAAAGTATTGTGGACAGATTTGACAAGGATTTACATGTACCAGAGTGATGGAAAGAGGAAAATGTGGAGAAAAAAATAAAGGCCCATGATCCCGAGCATATAACATCCATGAAACATGGTGGAGTTGGTGTTATGGCTTGGGCCTGTATGGTTGCTAGTGGAACAGGCTCACTTGTCTTCATCTATAATGTGACTGGAGACAGAAGTAGAACAATGAATTCTGAAGTCTACCAAATCCCTCCAATCTCATTGGACGGCACGTCCTCATTCCCAATGACCCTAAACATACTGCTAGAACAAGAAAGACATTTTTGATGGCCAAAAAGTGGAAAAACATGACCGGCAAGGCAATCACTGGATCTGAATCCAATTGAACATGCATTTTATATGCTGAAGATGAGACTGAAGGCAACAGTTTTTTATATGCTGAAGATGAGTCCTCAAAACAAGCAGGAACTGAAGATGGCTGCAGCACAGGCCTGGTAGAGCATCACCAGGGAAGGTATCCAGCATCTGGTGATGTCGATGCATCGCAGACTCCCAACAGTCATTGCATGCAAAGCATATGCAACCAAATATTGCCAATTATTACTTTATTCTACATTACGTTAAACTGTCCGATGTGTTTTTGTGCCTGAAATTGGGGGACCATGTGCAAAAGGTGCTGTCATTTCTTGATTTCATTTGATGTGTATTAATGTACCCCCAAATTAAAGCTGACAGTCTGAACTTCAACCTCATTCTCATTGCATCCTTTTAAACTCAAAGTGCCAGAGTACAGAACCAAAATAAAAATAAAAATGTCACAGTTCAATTTTATGATGCTCATTGTAAACCAGACCAGGATGGAAGCACATTATGCAGGACTGTTCAAGTCAAGTCTGTGTTTCTACCTCGTAATTAATTGTACTTGCTCTGGAGTCTCCCAGGTCTGAATCAGTCAATGATTCAGGCAGAAGGGAAAATCCAAATTGTTCTGGCCCTGATGTACCAGAGCTGAGCAGCACTGTATTAGTTTCTAGCTCAAATGTAACTGAATGGCTACCCACAATTCAGAGAGTCCTACCTGTCGCTTGAGTCTCATGCTGATGATCCGCTATCTTCGCGAAATGTCCAGTCTTGTGAGACTTGGAAGTTTTTCCCTCCTCTGTCCTGCTCAACTTGTCTCTCTCTCTCATTTCACCAGCCTCTTCCTCTTCCATAGGCTTGTCTTCCACCAGGATGGTAGGGATTGTCATCTTCAGCTCAGCATTCTGTTTCTTCGTTAGAGGGCTGACAGAAGGGGTGAAGGTGGAAGTTGTGGTCGGGGAAACCTGCAGAGCTGTGGAAGTGTATGGGGACAGTGAAAAAGATGTGTCTTGGACTGGAGTTTGTGATCTTCCTTTTGCCGTGGGGCTTGGAGACCTGGAGCTTGGAGACCTGGGGCTTGGAGACCTGGGGCTAGGAGGTCTGCGGTGATATAAAGGTTGCTCCAGGTCTTTATGAGGTGAAGATCGTTTGGTGTGGGTAGAAGATTCTGCCTGTGGTGCTTGCATTGGAGACATTTGGTGGTTCATCTTGAGTGAAGCTTTTTGTGATTTGGAAACTGGGGATGGTTCTTCGGCCGTGCGTGATGTGGGAGAGGTCTGAAGGATGTCCCTGTGTCAGATGGATTGGGTAATGTTGGCACAGGAAATGCATTTGAAAGGAATGCTGTAGTTCATATCTGTAATGTAAATGTACAGATATGGCTAACCTCTTATTGAGCTGTCAGAATAGCAAACAGTACACACACATACTGCTGAAGGATCATCTCAGCCTACCTGGTTGGGCTTTTCCGTGTGACTCTTGGTGATTTTGATCGTCGCCCTGGTAACGGGTTAACTGGTGCTGTCTCCATGGAAACAGAGCCTTTCCCAATATTATCCACAGACACCCTCTTTGACTCTGCCGACTGAGATGACAATGATTCCTGTTGCTCCCATCTTGGCACATTCATTGGATCTGGCAGACCCTTCCCTAGGGAGCTGGAGGGTTTTGGGAATGAAACGCTTATCCCTCCTTCTGCTTCTCCCTCCAGGACCCTGTCCCTTTCCTCCAGCTTCTTGATCACTTGAGGTGGAATAGGTTCCAGCTTGCTTACAGTCCGGCTCTCCATCTGGGGCAACTGCTCAGTGGAATAGGCCTTCCTCAGTTTTGGCCTCCCCACCAGCTTCTTGATCCTGGCCAGCTCGTCTGTGAACCTGTTCTGGAAGTTCTGGACTTTTTGCTGGTAGTTTGGCGTGTCTTCCAGAGATGAGGCCCTCTTCTTTCCAAATGCAGAACGCCTCGAAGCTGCAGCGTCCGGCTGGCTTAGACCCTCCTGATCACAAGATCCCGCCCTGCCAAAGGAGCAGCCAGACCTAGCCTCCGGATTTACCTTGCTCACCATTTGTTCAAACTCCTTGACTTTATCGAAGATCTTTGGAGCAGTGCGGGTCAGTTGAGCTGTCCTGCCACCGCTGCAGTCAGTGCTGAATGTATGGGAGGCAGCTCCTGAAGATGTCCCTGGGAGTTTGTTTTTGACCACAGTGACTCCTAGGGCTGGGTCTTGGGTACTGTTTGAGGTGACACTGTTCTTATAAGAGCTGAGGGAGTTGGTGGGTTGGGATACAGTTTGACTGGACTGTAGTAAAGCAGGACTGGAGGATGGGCCAATTTGGGATTGGGTAAGAGAAGGACATGGGACCCTGAAAGAGTAGTGTTTTAGGGAAATGTAGAGTTAAGTAAGGAAAGCAGAGGCGAGGAGAGGCCCAGGTTTTTGGAAGAGGAAGAAAAGCCGGTAGATAATAGTGTGCCCGTAAGAGGATTTTTGTTTTAGAGCATTTGAATTTCATGATGTGCTTGTGTTTGTGAGTGTGTTTGTGAATGCATTTGTCTGTGTGTGTCTCTCTGTCTATGTTTGTGCATGTATTGTGAGTGTCAGCTGTAAAAGGAAGCAGTAATACTGATCCTGGTAAATATCCTTTGAGTGGTCATTTCTTGTCAGGACAGAGAAATGTTTCACAAATAAGCAGGGTAATGGAATGTCCAAAATGATAGTGATTGTAAATAAAATAGCACAAACTGCAATATATGGACACAAATCACAATGTAATGTAAAAGATAATGCATTTATGTGTTCACCACAACACAATGTTATCATGTTGCATTGACACATACGTAATAACGAGTCCTGTATGAATCCATTTAATACTGACTTTTCCAACTTAACCAGAAAAGACCTCACATTCAACAACTATGAATACACATGCTGTAAAACACACACACCTTTCAATACACATAGTCCGTGTTTGAGTTGGGATGAAACTATTTCGTAAACACATGCGGACAAACATTAGCTTTGATTTTATGCACCAGTCATGCTTGTGACCTCATGCATGTGACAGCAACACTGTGAAGATATCCATAATTAATTATCGGTAACGCAAAAAGAAAAGGTTATTACAAAAAGTGAAACAATTTGTTTCCAAAAAAGCCACAAAAGCCAAAAGAAACAAAAAGCTTCAGTGGTCCGGTTTGGTATTACATTAAAATCAAATATTGCTCGTAAAAAAACTGAGCACTGTTAATCAAGACATGGCATGGAGTCAAAGGAAAAAGTGATTGAAAATATAAATTATAATATTATATAGAAGACAATGACAATTCCAAAAAGGTAAAAGGCAAGAACAAGGGAATACAAAATATATATATTTTAAATTGGATAGAAAATATGAAATATTTGGGGAGAAATTGGAACTGGGAGAGTCATGATTGTGATGTGTAACATGTTAATTGTCTGTCACGTCTTTTAAAGTTGGGAAATTTGTTTAAGATGCAACTTTTTCTCATTGGGATCAGTGAACAGAAAGTTGTCCCTATAATGGCATGGAGAACGTTCTTCCCCTATAGAGGCTGAACATGCTGCCATAGTAGTCGCTTCCTACAGACACACTTTCCTCCGACCCCAGCACAGGTTGGTTAGCACGAGCCAGGTTAGCGTGGGATGCACGGATCAAGGGCTCCACCCCCAGGTGTCTGACTAGGGCCCCTGGCCCCTCATTTGGCCCCCCGCCGAGCGCTTGCCTGCTGGGGTGCATTGGATCTTGGGCCCCCGGAGGTCGCGAGCCCAGAGCCACAAGCTCCCTCTCTACCACTGGAAGAGTAGCCCTCTGGTCAGGGTTGCAGTCCATCATCCTACCTTCGCCTGCAAGGACAGAGGACCCAGATCAGAGTTAAGTTGGAGACAGAAAACGGAGATGGAACACACAGAGGATGGAGATAAAAAGGAATAGAAGAAAGAGAAGAGAGACAGAAAAAGATAGTATAGAAAAAGATAATAGGGCAATAACAGAGACCAAATAATGCTTGAATCTGAAGGTAAACTGGGTGAAAGGCCCTACAACAAGCATGGTGTTACCAGCTTTGTCTACATACTCCCTTTTTTAAAAGCCCAGCAGAAGAAGACGGAAAAAAAAGACAATCCACCACAAGCATGAAAACCACCCACAACCTAAACAAATCAGATGGTGATTGACAAATGCATCAAATTGTGACCGCGACAGAAGTGCATTGGCAGTTGAAAGAACTCAGTCAGCCTATTCTTTTAACAACTAAAACAATTCATTAGGTTGAGATGAGAAAAGAGCACATTTGGATCATGAAACGCCCAATACGTTGTAGTAGACAGAGAAGAGGGGGGTTCTGGGAAGAACACAGAGCCTTCCAACATCTTGCCAAGCAGATCCTTAAAAGATTCCCTGGCAATAAAATAGATTAGCTCTGGTAGAGTTTCCACGGGCTCTCCGGAGTGGAAATGGGGGGGTTGTCTTTTTTATCAACTCAGCGCTCTTTAAAGCAGGTGTGGAAAGGGAAAATCATTTCCCATTTCCGCGACTAATGTGGAATCTAATGATGATGAAGGACATTAATCTCACACACATCACTAATCACACTCATCATTAACTACACACATCACTAACCACACACACAATATAAACCACACAAATTACTAACCACATACATTACTAACCATACACAATATTAACCACACACATCACTAATCACACTCATCATTAACTACACACATCACTAACCACACACACAATATAAACCACACAAATTACTAACCAC
>JACXGM010026620.1:0-14804 GCA_016801145.1 Umbra pygmaea
CCCACAGGCCATTCGGCTGCTCAACATAGAACACAGACACTGATTGCAAATCGTCTGTTGAGCACTAACACTAACACTCTCTGGTCACTCTATGCTCTCTACATCTGATGTAGCAGAATTCAAATACAGCTTAAAGCAATTTTCCATGCCAAATCTATAATATTTACTACTCCTACTTTTGTACATTTTCCAGACCGCTACTCAGTACATAGTGTTTTATCTTTATCATTATTATTACTATTGTCATTATTATTTAAAAATTCTTGATTGTTGTAAATTCTTGTTTATAAGCCCACTGCATAGAATCGCCGTGCCATGTCAAAAGAAATTTCTCTGCATAGGATGATGTATGTTATCCGATGCATATGATAAATAAACAACTTTGACTTTGACTTTGACTATTGAATTTCTCATTATCAAAAAGGCAGCAAATATAGAAGTTAATTTGCACTCTATAGGCAATGCAGTGTGTGTTTCTCTACCGCTCCATCATATCGTTCAAACGTAATGCGCTTGATAGCTGACAGCTACAAACAGCGGTATTTACTCTATTCCAAAATGTCCAATCAGACAACGCTTGTTTTCTCCATTCAATCATGTATCCAAATGCATATAACTAGGTGTAGGCTACTATGTTTATTCACCTGAAGTAATTTTCTGACTGTCTTGCTAATCAGGCAGCTCTTTCACTCCAGAAGAGCAGGGTCAAACTAGCGGGACTGCTTCTGAATGTTAAATGGCTTTGTCCACATGATTACAACTTTGTAAAATAACGTTTATAAATATGTTTGTCATTGTTCCACCTTTCTTTGATTTCTCAGAATCTCTGTCTACTCTTTTAGTTTTTATTTTGGATAGATTCTTCTGTAAGAAGAAATAATGTTATTAACATGACAAATACCTATGCACATTTCGTGAAATAGCTTGCTTCTGCCTGTCTAGATATAATTACTTTGATCATATGGAAAGTAAATGTAGCCTATCTGGCAATGCGAGTACAAACTGTACAGCAGTATTCTCTATACTTAAGGTTTGGGTGTGGACATCTGAATTCAACTTTTGTCCAAATAGTTGTTTAGTTGCTGGTGGGTGAAAAAAGTAGTTGAGCAAACCACTTTGCCTGGGTAGTGTTTCCCAACCATGGTACTAGGACCCCTGGTGGTACAGTAACCAAAAATGTTTGGGGACCACTGCCCAAGGGGTATAATATATAGGTTTGAGATTAAGAAGGACAATCACAGAAATAAGATGGAAATCAGTGAATTGAAAAGAAATTAAGTGGAATTCAGGGAATTTGAAAAAGAAATAAAACGGAATTGGCCAAAAAAATAAAACTGATTTCATAGGGCCCTACAATATGCAAAGTGTGTGTGTGTGTGGTTGTGATTGTCTGGGGGGGGGGCTGTCGCTGCATCATAGTAGGTGCAGCCTATATTTTCCTGCTTTTTTGCCCTTAGCCAATCACATGCCTGTATTTGGGAAGGTTAATAAATTGATACTTTTTTGTCCAATGACTATTGTATGAGGCTAAACCTAGACACACCAAAAGCATATGTAAAAAGCATGTTTTAAAGTAACTTAAAGTAGTTTAATTAGTTACTTTCAATAAAGAGTAATGCAGTAACGTAATGTAGTTACTTTCAATAAAAACGCAGAAGGTAACATAGTTACATTATGGTGAAGTAACTAAGTAAAGTAACTAGTTACTTTTTAAAGTTACGTTTCCCAACACTGTTTACCATCACCTACACAGTACATATTTGTAGTATGTAGTATGTGAATTTAGACGCTGCCAATGTGTTTCTTCCCATAAGTGTTTAAACTCCAGGCCAGGGGCAGTCGGTACCAATAGGCAAGACAGGCAGCTGCCTGTTACCCCGAAAATCCAGGGACCCCATGAAAAATGTACGTTTTAAAATATAATAATGTATTACAATTTTTTTTACATATCTTAAGTTTTGTTTGAAATTCTGATTGTGTTACTCAAAATGATACTCAAATTATATCATGCTTTTTGTGTTTAATTTGTTAAGTATTTAAAATATGAGAATGTATGTTGAGAGAGCAAAAAGGAGAATGCATTCTGTTTCCAAAATGAAATTGGTGTATTCTTGCAAGAGTAGACAATGAAAAACATGGGGGTCAGAAATGTTTATCTTGAAAATGACATCAGCTACTATAGCCTTCAGATTGGCAAATTATTTAAACACAGCATTATCTTCATTTCCGCACCTTTCCTAAATCCTCTGCTAATCCTCTGGTGCCAAAGAGTGAGCAGCTTTGTTTACAAGACTCATAGATCAAATTCTCACTCATAACATTTTAAACTAGATTCTCGTAAATGTACAGTCATCAAAACAAGATGGATTTTACCTGGGAAAACTATGCTTTTATGTAATTCCTGGGACTCTTTGATGATCAAAAAGAGAATTTTAACATTTTCACCCATAAGGTTTAGAATTTTATAGCTACACTAAAACCGACATTTTATGACATGTATATATAACCTAAAGAATGAAGTTGTTAGCCATGTTTCTAATTGACATTACATTTCATGTGAGGTGCAAAAATGGCCAGCTGAGAGAATCCTAAGATCTTAAGCTTGAAGGGCATATGAGATGTGTGTATATATATATATGTGTACTATATATTTTCATTTAGGTGAAATAACGAACAGCTTTCTTTACAAGACGCTTAGCTTAAATGATCAATCATAATGTTTTCAATGTTGTATTTAATGTTAAACTGAGATATTTACTAGAATCCTAAGATTTTAAGTGTTAAGGGCATATGGGATTTATATATATAATTAATATGAATTGTTGTAAACCGTGTTTATAATCAACTGGGTATTTTCCATGAGGTGAAATGATAAACAGCTTTGTTTACAAGACTCATAGCTCACATTATCACTCATAAAATTTCCAATTTTGTATCAAATGTTTAACTGAGATATTCACTAGAATCCTACGATATTAAGCTTTAAGGGCATATGATATGTGTATATAATTTAAAATATGGAGTTATAAATTGTGTTTATAATTGACTGTGTATTTTCTATGAGGTGAAATAACTAACGGCTTTGTTTACAAGACGCATAGCCTAAATTATCACTCATAACATTTTCAATTTTTTATCTAATGTAAAACCGAAATATTCACTAGACTCCTAATATCTTAAGCTTTAATTGCATATGAGTCATGTATATAATCAGAAAAATTGAGTTATGAGCAGTGATTGTTATCCACCTCCTAATTTATTTGAGGCACATGTGTACAAGGCACATAGGTTTAATGTTTATTTTTGTTATAGCTATTGTAAAATGGAGACATTAGCTAGATTCCTGAGATTTTAAGAATATATAATAGAATAAAAAAGAATATCTTTATTTGTCATTGTAATAGATACAACACAATTAAATGCAGTCCTTGTCAATTAAAGGTAAAATATGCCTAAATAAATACATAAATGACAAAATAAAGGTAAAGACCCCCACCAGCTGGTCTGCACAGTCCTTCAGCGCGTGTCCACAGACGGCATCAGGGCCAGCCGCCTTCCCCGGGTTGGCCGCCCGTAGCATATGCCTCACCTCATGCTCCTCTACCATGAGGATGGTGTGGCTGCCTCCGGTGGCTTAGCCTCAAAGCAGGCAAAGAAGTGGTTCAACTCCTCCGCCAGTGAGGCATCCCCATCCGCAGCCCCGGGACTGGACCTGTAGTTTGTGATGTGCTGGATACCCTGCCACACCTGCCTGCTGTTATTGCTGTTCAAATGGTCCTCGATCCTCCTCCTATAGTACGATTTGGCCTTTCGGATGCCCCTCTTCAGATTGGTATGTGCTACACTGTAAAGTTATGTCGGGATTAAAAGCAATGACAGATGATGAGACTGGGCCAGATGTGGTAATGGTCTAACCCTGTAGCCCCGCTTGATGTTTGAGTAGACCATGTCCAGTGTATTAGCTCTTGTGTTTGCACACTTTACGTGCTGATGGAATTTTAGGAGCACAATCCCCCGCGACAATAAACAATGCATGCGGATACCTGCTCTGCTGACTGCTAATACTGCCATTTAAAAGTCTGAGAGCTGCGTTAGCATTCACATCCGGTGGAATATACACAGCAGTAATCAGGACAATGGTAAACTCTCTAGGGAGATAAATGGGACGAAATTTGATAGTCACATACACCAGAGGTTTTTGACATACACACACAGTCCCCCTTCTCTGTTCTTACCTGAGTTACTCGTCCTGTCCTGGCGCTGTGCTGTGTAGCCCGTTAGCTGGGTAGCTGTGTCTGGGATGAGTAAGTGGAGCCAGGTTTCCGTGATCAACAGGATACAACTATTTTTGATTGCATTGTTCGTTGCAACCTGAAGCCTTAGATCATCAATTTTATTAGCAAGCGATCTTGAGTTGGTGAGGAAGATACTTGGAAGCGGTGGTTTGTGTGGCTTCCTTCGTAGCCTTACCAGCACACCAGCCCTGCACCCCCGCTTTTGTTTCCTCTCCCTGCGCCGCCTTTTGCAATTGACCGCCCGGATAATAATCCACGTAGAGCTGATACACCTCACGATATCCGGAGGAATGTTGAATGAGCGGAGAAAATCAGAGGAGACGGTCTGCTCGGTGCGAATTCCAAACTTCTGGAGATCCTATCAGCTGTGTTTTTCTCACAACAGAAAAAGTGGATACAAAACAACATGTACCCACACATTCGTAAAAGGTATTGACAAGGAAAGCACTGAGCCACTGCAACTATGTGCGCCGCCATGACATTTTATCAATAATAAATGCAACAATAAAAGCTTTGTAAAGATATGGCACATGTATATATTACCTAAAAATTGGACTTGTGTACTATTCTTGTGAAAAGTAAAATTTTGGGGGGAAAATTATCCCACATGCGGGATACTGATCCTTAACACTAGAACCGCCAGGCCTTCCAAACTACCTATAACCGCCAACTGCTGACGCCCATCAGCGTCAATAGCATACGAATCACCCTCATTAATAACCGCTCTCTCCTCCGCAGCCTCCAGCGAAGCCATCACTGTATCCAGCTATCAAGAGCATCACCTCTATTGTGTTTTTTTAGGCCTATGTAAAACTGTCTCAAAACAGATTAATTACATGGAGATTTTTGTTGTTTTTGATGGTATTATATTGCCTTTATAGAATGACAATTCTTTAGTCTAGAATGAAAATCCACCACATGTACTTACTTCATAGTTAAACCAGCTAATACTTTTATTACGATTTTCAACTAACAGCGCAATCAGAAAGTGCCGTTCTATTCATTTTAAAATGTGTTTCAGTGTCGGAAACAGCCTGAATTACAACATGTCATATTTATGCTGTTGTAGCCTATTTTCATAATTTTACAAGCTCTAAAGAATGTAAATGGTTTTCAACTAACAAATTCAGAACAAATAGCCTATGTTTCTGGATCTGTATTACGTTTCAGCACACCCATTATATATATATATATATTTTGTAATATTTTATATTCAAATACAATAGTGAACATTTCAGCGGGTGCAGTGTGGATTTTAAAAACAGTTGTGTTTGATAATTAGAGACAAGAGAAATCGTTTCAATATTTGTTCATTTTGTATTTTTATATAGCCTATCCTACTTTTCTTTCTGTAAAATATTGTTGATGAAGGTAAAAAAGATTTGACGAGATAAATAGACGTGAAGCTAAAATGAATCGGTTTCAAGCAAGCTTCGCATTGCATAACGGCACCTGTAAAGACCGGTTTATTTCCATTCAAACCCGCTTATGGTGACTATATATATTAAAATAAGTACAGCTGTTGAAAAAGCGAAGCTCGATTGAAGACATGTAGCTATTTTTTTCCTTTTCAAGTATATTTTGTTGGATGGTCAAACAGAACGAAATACAATTTCTTATTTACAGCAACGACTGGGAGCAATTAGGGTAAAGTGTCTTGCTTAAGGACACAATGACATTTTGCTCAGTCGGGGATTTTATTTGAAGCTACCTTATATTAGAAACAATATTGAAAAAGTGTAGAGTTGAATATGCAGTAATTACGGAATGACATAGACGACTATACTCATGGCCTATAATGTTGTTTTATAATTTATATTAAACTACAAAGATTAGTGCATTTTAGTGCATCTGCTCGCCTCAACAACAACTGCTTGCGCTGCCTGTTTTGCTGCCTCTTTTGCGGTGGTCTTGCAACCTAAATAATTATGAAAGTAGCCTACATCCATATACGAAAAATCTAAATACAACTGTAGTATCCATTTTCCGCTAGAAATTCTAATGTTTTAAACTTTGAGACAAAACTTTCTTTATATGCCAGTTTCTGCTGTCAAGGAAGATGAACTTTGGTCATTATTTCTGCTTTTTCCTGGGCGTTCCTTCTGCCGTACTCTGCAGCTACACCAGCGTTCTGTCCGGGGCATTCCTGTGGAGTCGCTAGTCATCTCAATGAATTGGTCGTCTTCTGTAGGGTATTATTGCGTATGAGCAGTAGACAGTGTTACTTTATAAAAAGGTCCAATATATAACTACTATTAGGGTAAAGTGTCTTGCCGAAGGACACAATAGCATTTGGCTCAGTCGGGAATCGAACTGGCAACCTTCTGACTACAAGTCTGACTCCCTACCCACTGAGCCATCTGTGGTAGTCATGTCAATGAATTGGTCCTCTTCTGTAGAAGATGACCATTATTGCTTATGAGCAGTAGACTGTTACTTTATAAAATAGTGCTTTTTACACTTTGTAATGTCACATTTTTCAATATGTGCATTGTTCTTGTTTTTGTAATATTGATTATTGTCTCATCCAGTTGTTTTGAGCAAACGCTGCCTCCCTTGCCAGCCTACATTCGCATAATATCTTTGATTATTATTTTGAGTGTTGTGTCAATAAATAATGGAATTAATAGAAATGTGCACAAAATGACAGAATTTCCTCACGTTTGTCTCGCCCCACTTGTCATGTCTCTATTCCCAACCAGTGGGGCGCGCACCACAGTTTGACTAACGCTGAGTTATGTTATGTCCTGGTTTGTAACAAGCAATGCAGTTTTTCACAAATCTCTCAAAACTTTTCCAAGTGTCTTAGACTGCAGCAAACGTCTGTTTTCAAGTGTTGTCTTCTTGTGCTTTGAGTGTAGGCTAATTGTCAGCCTAATGGCCCCTCCTCCAACCCCCTTATCCCCTCTGTCCGCGGTGTTGTACGAACTGATCGTATATTAGGCTAATGTGAAACTGAGCAAAAGAAGCCCCCACACATGGACCTTGTGTAAGCTCTTTGCCAACGTTTTGAAACATCATCAATGCTGTGTAATATAGGCAACAGAGAGTAAACCTTTAGTTAACCATTTGATCATATTTTTTGTAAATATGATTACAAACATTATTGAATTACTTATTTTGTTACATTACAAATTGATTTGAGTAATATAGGCAAAATATGTATTGGGGTTTTTTACGACATGATAAACACTATTTAGTTAATTCTCAGCCAGGGCTAAATATCTTTTGTCTGTGGTTATTGGCCATTGAGCCATTGAAAGTATTCATTCAGTGAGAGGTGCTAAGGCCTTGGTTGCTAGGCGCCTGGGTACCAGATAATTGGCTGGGTACCAACTTTAGGCGGCGGCAGATTCTGGCGGTTTTAGTAGTAATTAGGGGTAAAAAAAACATGGAAATCATTGATAAAAAGCTTTCTGTTTGAGATTTTTGAAATTGGACAACAGAATAATGTAAAATAAACATATTTATGAAAAGTCAAGGAAGAAGGAGGGTTTAGCTTTCAAAATCACAGATATATTTTAATTACAAACTCAAACGCCCGATGGCGTCGGCCTTTGGCGGTTCTAGTGTTAACTGGTTATAGAATTATCCAATCGGAAGGCTGTAATAGATTGTCATTTTCAAGATAAAAAGTATGGCTGCCATGCTTTTCATTGTCTAATCTTGCAAGAATAAACCAACTTTGTTTTGTAAACAGAATGTGGTCTCCTTTTTGCTCTCTCAACATACCTTCTCATATTTTAAATACTAATTAGACACAAAAAAGCATGATATCATTTGAGTATAGTAGAAAAATAAAAACTGAAAATAGTTATACATTTTCTTTATTTCTTCTTGTGCCATATTCACTATATACATTTATAAATTTCACAGCATTTTTTGGATAATTCTTTCCTTTTAAGAAATATCAAACATATGTATGTACCTGCTTCAGGTTGAGTGTAACAAAAGGTTAACTTTGACTATGTTTTTTAAGGCAGAGTCTGATAATTTGGGGGTGATCCCTAACAGGTAAAGATAGCATCATCTTAATTTCCCCGCGAAGAGTCTAAAATCTTCCAAATCATTCTCGCTATGCCCAAAATAACCCACTACTTTTCCTAGTCTTGTCTTAACTTGAAAAAGTGTTAACCTCCCATATTCTATAGCCTTGTTTAAACTCAAAATTTGACTAATGCACATTCTTTCAAACATATTTCTGCCATCTGTTTTATAACTTTCCCTATCTGATGGTCTAGAGGGTCATAAAACAACCTTAGGCTCATATACAGGTCCTTCTCAAAAAATTTGCATATTGTGATAAAGTTTATAATTTTCCATAATGTAATGATAAAAATGTAACTTTCATATATTTTAGATTCATTGCACACCAACTGAAATATTTCATGTCATTTATTGTTTTAATTTTTAATTTTTACATTCAAGATGGATTTTACATGGGAAAACTATGCTTTAAGTCATTATTGGGACCCTTTGATGACCAAAAAGAAGGATTTTATTACCGTAAGTAAAATATTTTGTACTAAAAGTTTAACATAAGTGACGTCTGCTAACCTGTATTTCCTAAGTAAAATGTTATTGTTTTCAAGACCATACCTGACATTAAGTACTCTAACGTTGTGAATTTTACAGCTACACTAAAACCGAGATATTTACTAGAATCCCAAGATTCTAAGCTTTAAGAACATATAAGACTTTTATATATATCGTAAAAAATGAGCATGGAAGTTGTGTTTCTAGTTGGCATTTCATTTTTTTTTAGAAGAAGAAAAACTCATTACTGTTTGCCGTATGTGTAGTTTGAATTAGCCGCCATAATGTTGTGAATTTTACACCTACACTAAAACCAAGATTTCTGCTGGAACCCCAACATTCTAAGCTTTAAGGAGATATAAGACTTGTATATATAACCTCAAAAATGAGGGTGCTAGCCGTGTTTTCCTTTTGCCATTCGATTTACGTTTAAGTAGAAAAACGGCTAGTTGAGTAAACAAGCTAACAGCTTTGGTACTGGCTGTTTACGTCACATTATGACTAATAGTTATCTCGTTTCCATATCTAGTTTAAAACCGAGATATTTGCTAGAACCCCAACATTCTATGCTTTAAGGACATATGAGACATGTATTTAAAACTTAAATATTGCATTCGCGAGCTTTGATTTTATTCCTTAATGTATTTACTATGAAGTGAAAACAAAAACGTTTTTTTTTTCAAGACGCGTAGCTGACATTAGGTAGTCGTAACGTTGTGAATTTTATAGCTACACTAAAATCGAGATAATTGCTAGAATACCAAGATTCTAAACTTTAAGGACATATAAGACATGTATATATAACCCAATAAATGACGGTGTTAGCCTTGTTTCTAGTTTGACATTCCATTTAATTTGAGGCACATGTTTACAAGGCACATAGCTTACATTATGAGGGGAAATTATTATGTTTGTTATAGCTACTGTAGAATGGTGACATTTGCTACATTCCTGAGTGTCTAAGCTTTCTGTAGATACATAATATGTAAATATATCCTAAAAAATAGGACTTGTGAACTGTGATTGTTTGGACTTGTGAACCAGTGTTATTTTTTTAAGACTACCGGCGCCGGTATGGTGCTCCCTAAGTAGTTAATAATGATTTCTGTCATCCACTTCCACACTTAAAAAAAATGTCATATTTGAATACGAACCCCCCTATAATACTCAAATGGTCTGTCCCATATTGTTTTCTCATGCTGCAGCTTGGAAGATGACATTATGACGTTACTAGGTAGCTAGCTAGGTAACTGTCAGTTTACAGTTTACAGTGTGTTGACAGCTTGACCCTGCTACTTAAACGACAGTAATGAAGCCACAAATGCTCATCACTAGCTACAGGTACAGCTACACACAAAATTTAAAAAGCACAGAAGATTCACAAATGCACACAAAATTCACAAATGCACACAAAATTCATAAATGCACACACAATTCAGAAAGGCAAACAAAATTTACAAATGTACACAAGATTCAGAAATGCACAGGACATTTCTGATGCACACACAAATATATCTTGATTTACAAACTGCTTGTGGTCTGTGAACCTCATTGCATTTGTTTGTGAATTTTGAGACTCCCCTGACGTGGCTCGACACACAAATGCGTTTTTTTGAACTAGGAATGATCTGCAACCAATCAGATATCTCCCTTGTTTTAGCCAATCACAAGAACGCACCCTACGTGGGGGATTGTTTACTTATAAGCCAATCACATGAACGCGTTCACACAGCACCGTGAGCCGGGAGTGTTTAACATAGATTAAGATTGATGAGGTTTTCTTCGAGGATATCTCTGTACTAGACCACATTCATGTTTTCTTCAATTGCAACCAGTCGTGTCCCTGCAGCTGAAAAACAGCCCCATAACATGATGCTGCCACCACCATGTTTCACTGTTGGGATTGTATTGGGCAGGTGATGAGCATTGGCTGGTTTTCTCCACACATACCGCTTAGAATTAACACCGGAAAGTTCAATCTTGGTCTCATCAGACCAGAGAATCTTATTTCTCATAGTCTGGGAGTCCTTCATGTGTTTTTTGGCAAACTCTATGCAGGCTTTCATATGTCTTGCACTGAGGAGAGGCTTCCGTCAGGCCACTCTGCCATAAAGCCCTGACTGGTGGAGGGCTGCAGTGATAGTTGACTTTGTGGAACTTTCTCCAATCTCCCTACTGCATCTATGAAGCTCAGCCACATTGATCCTTGGGTTCTTCTTTACCTCTCTATCCAAGGCTCTTCTCTCACGATTGCTCAGTTTGGCTGGACGGCCAGGTCTAGGAAGAGTTCTGGTTGTCCCACGTTTCTTCCATTTAAGGATTATGGAGGCCAATGTGCTCTTAGGAACCTTGAGTGCTGCAGAAATTCTATTGTAACCTTGGCCACATCTGTGCCTTGCCACAATTCTGGCTCTGAGCTCCTCGGGTAGTTCCTTTGACCTCATGATTCTCATTTGCTCTGACATGCACTGTGAGCTGTAAGGTCCTATATAGACAGAGGTGTGCCTTTCCTAATCAAGTCCAATCAGTGTAATTAAACACAGCAGGACTCCAATGAAAGAGTAGAACCATCTCAAGGAGGATCAGAGGAAATGGACAGCATGTGAGTTAAATATGAGTGTCACGGCAAAGGGTCTGAATACTTTCAGTATTTCTTTTTTACTAAATTTGCACAAATTTCTACATTTCTGTTTTCTTCTGTCAGGATGGGGTGCTGAGTGTACATTCATGAGAATAAAATTAACTTTTTTGATTTTATCAAATGGCTGCAATGAAACAAAGATCTGATTACCTTCCGTACCCACTGTATATGCATGTATATCTATCGTAAGCCTAAACTCTAGCTATTTCACAGTCTTTTCACAACTTACTATGGAGGTGCACAGCTCTCGGGTGACAATCCCCAACCTGACAATACAATCAATGAATCACACCTTCCTTCTGCTCACCTGATCTTATATAGAGAGTGCATATACTGGCTGCCTGTAATCAGGCATAGAACACACCTGCCTCATATTTCATAACTAGGGACAGACTATAGGTCTAGGTGAATAGAGGAAGGTGCCAACGTTACCCAAATGCATACACACACAGAAGTGGAACATAAAACAACAGTTCCTTAGACTGGACATATGTATAAATTAACACAGATGCACTATTATACAATGGAGTATAATAGTCAGGGACAGTGTGACACCGCAAATGCTCCAGTCTTCCATGTTGAATGAGTAGTGTGATCAGAATCAAACCGAGCTTGGCAATCATTGACCATCCTGCACCTTCTAAATTGTTGATGAGTCAAGGTCAAAGGGTTATTGAACAACACTATTGGGAGGGGAAAAATGTACTTACATGAGGCATATCACAGTACTGTACTGAAAATAGAGAAAAGAAAAATAAGTTGATCCAAACTTCAATACTCCTTCATTTGTGAACCACCTTGAATTGATTGGATATGATTCTGCTTTTTACAATCATGCATTTACCTTCTCATCTGACAACCTGCACTATTTAAAATACTATTTATATTACACTGGGCTCTGTAAAATGTTTAGCATGGCAACACCTATCAGGAGTTTCAGACACAGCATGTATAATTCCCCTCTGTTTTTCTCTCTTCATTCTCTCAGTGTTTCAAAGTTATCGAAGTGATAAGACATGACAGTCTATCAAACCTGGCTGAGGGTTGCATGCCATCCACATGGCAGCTCAGTTATCTGAGCAGCATAGCTGTGACAATATAATAGAGAATCAATTATGAGTACATAGATACGCGCAAGGTTTAGTAGGCAAAAGATGCGTCTTGACAGCTGTGATGATATGATGGCAGTAAATAAGCTTCATATATTTCCTGCATGCTAAAAATACAACCCCCTTAAGCAAACGGCTGCATGTTAAGATAAAGAGAAGAGAACAGGCTGTACAAAGCCAGAGAATGTTGAGTTAAACACTAGAAAAGGAATTACAGTGATGATAATAATGATTCATATTAATCAGATGACAGCTGAATTCAGAGCAATGGCTCTTGTTTTCTCTATGCTCGTTCAAAATAGGACCTTAGCTAGGTCAAACAGAAAATATACAGTTCCACAATTATTATGCAAATTTGCAAGTAACAGTTCGTTAGAGTACTAGTTGTCACTGATTGTGTTTATTTGTGATTGAACAATAATAGAATATCGATTCAATACCCATAAACCAATTTGTCCAACATAAAGTTAAATATCAGCCATTTGGCACCTCAATACAAATTCAGTCAAAGCAAAACATCTGGTTGTTTCCAGAACATCCAGGTTAAAGCACAATGCACTTGGCTAACAAAACACAATGTTATGGGAAACAATGCTTTACCTACCCTTTGAATATGCAAATATAAGCAATTATTGTCTAAAAATCAGAATAAGAGTGATTCTCAGAAATAATTAGTGCTATTCCAAGTTTGACAAGATGCCTGATACTACTGTACAATCCTACATCTGACATACCACAAAGGGCACTATATTAATGTTGTAAGAGGTGCTTGTTTGCTCAGTAAGCCATACAGTACTCCCTAAGGAGTTATGGATTCCAGTGGGGTCACTGTTTCTCTGCTCCTGGCCGAGAGAGATCTCCTTCAAAGTGAGAACACAGAGCAGCATTTTCTCTGGGTTTCTTAAGACGTCT
Source organism: Umbra pygmaea (assembly GCA_016801145.1). Taxonomy (NCBI): domain Eukaryota; kingdom Metazoa; phylum Chordata; class Actinopteri; order Esociformes; family Umbridae; genus Umbra; species Umbra pygmaea. Next base: position 13,494 of record JACXGM010026620.1, read on the forward strand.
GCTTTGTTCTCTGTTGTCATGGTTCATCTTTTGGCCCTGAGCTGGAGAGTCATCTCGCAGGAGGCAGAGAGGACACAGCATGGCTGAGTTTCTTTGCCCTTTGGGCTACAGTTGAGATTAATAGACAATTCTCTTGTTTCTCCACCTCCAGGGCATAGGACAGGAGCAGAGCCTTATGCCACCACGCTCCTCTCCTCCTCCAGGTGCGTAACGTTAGCGTTGACAAATGGGAAAGGACACACATTAGCTTTCCTCCATACCCTATGCAACCTCCCTCCCTTCTTCCCCGGTAATGGATTCACCTCCATTCGATCATCGCCTTCTATTAGAGTGCAGGACAGAATCGATAGTTTTCTAAATGTAGCAGAATCATTCATCATAATAAGCCTTGCATACTCCTCATTCTCCCCCTCCCCCTCCACTAACTCCCCTCATTGTCTAGGTTCTCCAGTACAGATTGCAGAAGATTCTGAACAATTGAGTCTCTCTCTATTTGTGATGCCCTCAGGAAAAGCTTACAGGAGGTGAGTAGAGGTGGGATCACTTTTTACCAATCTGGCCCTCCTAGTGGTGCAGATAACAGATCTCAAGACATCAGGCGAGCAGCCGTTCGCTCGCTAATCTTAACTGACGTGAATTTATATTCCCCCGGGAACATTGAAACATTTTGAATACACATTAAACACAATATCCTGAACCCCATGGTTTCTGTCTTAATGAAATGTGTCCGTTAGAGATAAGTTATTAGCTCTGTGGTAGCAAAACAGTGTGCAGATTAAAGTGGTATTTTCTTGGGTTTACTAATCAAAGTATGCAGCATTGTTTTGTATGATTAATAAATCATATTTTAATATGCCTTACTAAAAAAGACAAAGAAAAGTATTCAATGTAAATTTCCAGCATTATCAAATGTGTACCATTCATATCCTCTGTAGTTGTTTGTTTTAAAAGTTGTTCTCCAATTACAGTGCCAAATTGGGAAGCCAATTACTACAGCAGTTTGGCATTATAAATTATAATTTTATTATTGCAATAGTCACTGTATTTCAAATCCAACTTGCTAGAATATTAAAGATGAACTGAACTGAAAGAATCAACATTGATAATGTGTAATTTATGACAATTAAAAATAATTAAACAAAAAAAATTAATAAAAAAATCAATACATAGCTTTTTTAAGCAACACCCAAAACTGCGTTTGTTAGTATAGAACGCTGCCAATTGCTATGACGTCACTGGTATGGTAGGACCTGAGAACGTCCTAACAGTACAGGCAAGAGCTGCAGGATTTTACACACGAAAATGAGTCAG
>JACXGM010026621.1:0-14804 GCA_016801145.1 Umbra pygmaea
AATATGAAAAGACATGCCTATTTCTCGCAAGCACGATAATGTACTGCGTGCACAGTGAACAGAAAGAATTGAGGTGCATATCTACTGGTTAGACTGAGTTATAAAAACAGCAATTAAAACAATTAGTTCATTCACTTTGTATTACATTATTTTCGTTTTATGCCCACATGGATTTTTTTAAGTTTGTTAACATTTAAATGTATCTTCACAATACACCCATGTAAAATACATAGAGAATATTTGTAAAATGAGATTGCACTGTTTTGTATTAACAGTTGTATACTGTAGGGCTACTTTAAAAATGGTTAGTTTTTTCGTGTAGCTATGTTCACACTTTCATGTTTATTTTAACAACGGTATAAAAATTCAAGCCGATTTAGTTTCAAGCTATTTCAGCGATCGACATAGCCTACATGGTCAAACAATGGATGGGTGTTAATATTGTAATATGACTAATTGGAGCGATTTTGGATTGTTAACTCCGTTAACTATCACATGCGCTCTCGCTCTCTCTCCGTCGATAGTGTGTGTTCACTATAAGGGAACATCACACATTCGCACTGTCACTTCTATTCTTTGGAAAAGGTTAACAGAACAGAGAAAATGAAAATGGTATCTGATCCTATTTACGCTAGAACCAATCTTAAGAAATTAAATATATAGCCTATATTTTTGGATCGATCTGCCCATATTGGGTGAGTAGCCTAGTGGACAGGTTTGCCAGACAAAATTAAAGAGTTGAAATAGCGCAAATAGACTATTGCCTAAACTCAGTCCGACGTGGTATTTCTAGCTACTGGGAACAGATGTTATGCTCTATTCTATTGTGCATGTATTCACATTGAAATTCAGACGTTGATTTAAGCCCAACCACTGTGTGGATTAGCCCCACCATAGTTATGCCAAAAAAAATACTCTGGCGCCGCCACTGTCCCCAACTGGCTAAGCTAATCGGTTGTTGCCATAGGACCTAACTAAATTCACGTCTTGTCCACAGACAGTTTAAAATATTATTACTGACCAAATAGTTCAACCATCTGGTTTACATTTATACATAATAATTAATATTCTATGAATAATTCAAATATCATAATAAATTTACTTGACATTTTTACAGCTATTTCCCACAAATAAGTACCCACAACCATCTAAGCTAATCAGTTGTCACCATTCCACATAAGATTTAACTACTGTAACTTCACATCTTGTCTACGGACAGTTTAAAATGGGTGATTGATCGCCTTGGTCATAATACTACCTGGATAACATTTATACATGCTTATGAATATTCTGGCAATCTTCATAATTCATTTACTTGCCATTTGTACAACTATTTACATAACAAAATCTAATGATTACCTGTTAGTGTTACACAGCCTAGTCCTGCCTGGCTTGTCCAATTTTTTTTTCGAGATAATAAATACAATGTTTCCAAAACACGTTGATCCATGTCAGATGTAATCATCTTCTTGGCTGGAGATGGTTGAAAGCAAAAACATTTCCTTCCACTCTTTACAATAAAAAACCTTCTGTTGCAGTTGCCATTTTAGAGCTTGACCGATTCAACCAATAATGTTGGGCAAGAGCCCTTCCCATATTTCTTCCTCACTGTATTCTAGCTCAAATTTATGGTTGGATAATACCAATCAATAATATTTTATCAAAGTTCAAGTTGTCCAGCTATTCAGGTATTTATTTCCTCACTTGCACTCACCATTGTTTAAAAAAATTCCACTCAAACTCATATATAGCTACATTATGTAGCTATTTAAGAAAGAATGCAATGCGTAGTATTCCCGCACAAAGTACGCAGTTTCTCTATCCAATCAACTCGATTCAGGGTTGTGACGTAAACAACATAGGAAGTCAGCTTCTCTCCTGTCGTTTCAAACATTTTGGCAGTGATGTCACTGGTATAGAAATCATAAACCTACAGTGGCCGGCTTGGAAACTTCAGAATGCACTAAAAATATGTTTTTAGTGGCTGTAATGACCTAGAAAACGATTTTTGAGGTGTTTGAAGGGTGGAGTGTTGCTTTAAGGGCTCCACACCTCATTTGTACTACCCTGGTAGAAAGGGGTTAGCAAAACCAGCTTCTGAAAAACAGGTAAAAGTGTTGATTGAACAATTAACTTTCTGCTAGCCAGGGAGAAGCATGATGTATTTCTATAAAAGATGCCCACTCTGCATTTAAGCTTCTTAAATGTTTCTTAAATGATAGATTACGGTCTATCCAAAAACCAAGGTGTTTATATGCAGGAACTTGTTTAATCACTGTATCATTCATGGAATGAACTTGCATTTTGTACATGCATTATATGGTACCAGCAGAATATGAATAAATTAAAAAAAGTGATTTTGTGATCACAAAAGATCCTACTAACATTTTTTTCTACATTGTGTATTATCTTCACTGTGGATTTCATTAGAACATGTGTTTTTGCTCTCAGGTTTGCTGATATTTTTCCTTGGAATGGCTATCAACATCCACAGTGACCATATTCTAAGGAATCTGAGAATCTCTGGCGAGATTGTTTACAAGATTCCTACAGGTACTAGTTGGAAATCTGAAGAACAGATGTCAAGCATCTGTTCACGAATGGCAAAATGTTCTGTCCTCGTAAATGGTTACTTTGTAACAGTGCCAAAAAAACAGAATAACTATATTCAACATTATTTACTGAATGATCGTGTATTTCCTCAAACATTAACTAAGGACACTGTGTAGCTCAATTAGAGTATAAGGTTCGCAAGTCCAAGGTGGTTTACCAATATGAAAATAAACTGTGTAATGTAAGCGACTCTGGATAAATGAAATTTAATTGCATAATTGTCAGTGACAGAAAATCCTATTCAGAGCGACTTACAGTGACATAACCTTTCATACTTTTTCAAATTGGCATGGCAAGTGACTTGCTCTTGCCAATTGAGCTACATGGGACAATGCAAGCAAAAATGTGACAGGAAAAACCTGTCCAGTACACTGCTCAAATACCTTACTCAAAATTTTAAAGAAAACATCTTGCAAATATTATTTGAAGCATTAGAACCATATGGCTTTGACCAGGAGCAGACTGGGACAACAATTCAGCCCTAGTACTGTAGGCACATCAGCTCGCAAAACTGCAGTGTGTCTGTATAGAAATGCACATGCCATGTTTGTGATTACACAGAATAAATAAGTAAAATGAATATATTCAACCATCAAAAGATCCAGCGCTAGTACGGTCAGGTGGCTAAAGCCCCTAGCCTAAGCCTGAGCACTGTTAAATAATCTTTAAGTTGAAAAACAAAACAAATGCCTACACATGATAAAAACAATGAATATACAAAGACAATACCTACATTTACTTGTAACATTATTTATTGTATGATTTGATTGAGTGTTTATTTTTTGTGATCATTTCAATATACATTTACACCCCCACTTATTCCCTCTTACAAGACCAGCACGTGTGTATATATACAGTACTGGTAAACAGATTTAGAACAACCAGGGATTTACATGTCTTTGAAAGAAATTCACTAATGTGGCATTAAATTGATTAAATTATACAGCTTTGGAAAATATGAAAAGACCACCTCATATTTTTCTTAAAACAACCCAAATTAAAATCTCTGGAATGTGTTCAAGAGAAAGATGGATGGTAACAAGCCATCCAACAAAGCTGAGCTGCTTGACTTTTTGCACCAGGAGTGGCATAAATCACCAGACATCAATGTGAAAGACTGGTGGAGAGCATGCTAAGATGCATTAAAGGCAATAATTATTAAACAATTATTATTATTCCATCATATATTGATTTCTGAACTCTTCCTAAGTTAATACATTAGTATTGTGTTGTTTAAAAATGAATATGAACTAATTTACATCATTCGAGGTCTGACTTTGTTCTTTAGTAACGTAAGGATGCCCCCTCCTGGAGTGTTTGGGGACGGTCCAGGCTCACTGTGGCCGTTCCATGTTTTATACACCATACTCTCTGACCATATTGATTGTCTCTATTCTGTCAAGTACACACACCAGACTCATTCATCATTTACTACTAGCATATTAAAAAATGGGGAGAAGCAGTGACTGCTTCTCCCCATTTGCTGCAAAAGAACCATGCATTTTAAAACACACACATTCTTAAAACCCTTAATTGAAAATAAAAAAACATAGTTAAAATGCCATACCTCTCAAAACTGGCAAACTAGCCCCATTCTGGTATATAGTGTACTGACATGGAACACATCCCCCCCAAATAATGACAAGAACCAAATTAATTGTTTTGGGCCATATTTTTGCAGATATTGACAACTCTAAAGGGTTCACCAACTTTCAAGCACCACTGTAACTGGGGTAACCGGTCTCACCCCCCACCACTAGGTTCCACTGGCTACACATGGTTCTCTTTTTATGGGGCGCCAAGTCTAAAATGTTTAAGGATCTGAATTGATGATGAAACGGTTGTGTAAATTTAACCATCTGACATGTTATTACAGGGGGAATGTTTGAGTATGTATCTGCAGCAAACTTCTTTGGGGAGATTTTGGAGTGGTGTGGTTATGCTCTAGCGACGTGGTCCCTGCCGACATTCTCTTTTGCACTGTTCACTGTGTGCTCAATTGGACCACGGGCCTACCATCATCACAGGTACTCAGAGGTCCAACTTCTAGATCATAAACATGTTGGTACAACTCACTCATTACAATGGAGTAGCATGGTAGCAGGATTCCATGTATCTGAACACTATTTTTTTTTCAGGTACTACCAACAGAAGTTTGAGAACTACCCTCAATCAAGAAAAGCTGTGATACCATTCATATTCTAAGAAGCACAGATAAACAAACAATGCTTAAACTCACTAAAAGTATTAGTCAAAGCCCATGATATAATGAACATTATTTTCTTACAGGGAATGTGTGAAATGTGGGTTTACTCTATACTCCCTGCTTGTCTAATACTGCACTCTATATTGTCCTAATTTACCAGACTAGCTTTTGTTAACTACACGTCAGCCCTTTCATTTTATTGTACATTTGAGCTTGGTCGTATTACACAATCATACAGGGACCTTTTTGCAGCTTCCCATGTGCAATTCAACAATTGCAAACGAGGCTCAGAGAAATCAGTTATGTCAAACGAGGCTCATAGAAATCAGTTATGTCAAACGAGGCTCAGAAATCAGTTATGTCAAACGAGGCTGAGAAATCAGTTATGTCAAACGAGGCTCAGAGAAATCAGTTATGTCAAACGAGGCTCAGAGAAATCAGTTATGTCAAACGAGGCTCAGAGAAATCAGTTATATCCCAGGAATAAGCATACACAGGAATCAATGGAGGATTTAGGGTGAAGATAAAGGAATTGTTCTTCAGTGGAAAAGGGCATTCGGTAGGTTGCTGGTTCCATTCCCGAGTGTGACAAATGTGCAGCACAATTTACCTTAAGTTGCTCTACAGTAAAGATGTTCCTGATCTTACTGTAAGTTCTGGATATGTGTCTGCTAGCATCTTGTACATCTTTACTATATTGTTTTGGTTAAGACTCATTAAAATGTAAAGTTAATCATTTATATATCTGTTTGATTCAGTCAGTCTAAAGGCAAGGCAATCCTTAATTTGGTGTGACAAAGTTTCAGCTTGCTTGAAATCCTGTACACAGATAAAATTATTTGAACTATTTAAGTTCAATAGAGGTGTAAACAGTGTGAGCCTTAAGAACTGAGGGGTATTCCAGAAAGCTGGATTATCAAAATGTAATAAATCTAGTTGTTAAACTAGAATTTGAGCCAACACTGCATTTTTGGCTTTATAAACAGAGCTTTAAAGCAGCACTATGTAACATTCCATATAACCAATTCCCAAAATTACACATTATTTTGTCCATAATATGCATATATTTCTAGATAGATATTGAGAAATTTCAATTTTGCTATTCTACTATTATCTGTATTTTTTATTTTTTTATTGATGTTTTGAACCCCTGGATCTAATGCTATTTCTTTACATTTATTAGTCCTAAAACAATTTTCATATTTATTTGTTGATTTTGAAAAAAATTCAGATACCATAAAAAATATTATGGACCAAACCTGAAACCTACAGAGCTCATCTTGCTTGTCCTTTTGCAGAAACTCCAATTTACATCAGAGCCTAAATTGTGCCCGTTCCAGACTCACTACAAGCGTGCATGCTTATTTTGTTAAGTAAAGTAACATCAAAATCATCATAGGTAATTCTTGTCTGTAAATATCAGACTGCCTTTCTACATTAATGAGCAAAGGTGAGCTGTACTGTGCCTGGTTAGACAGCTTACGTAGTTGAAGAAAGCTTTCACCAAATGAAAATGAAACACCAGCTGAATTCAGTTCAGTATGGTTTAATTCAGCATGATAGTGAAAATGGTTGTAGCCAATATAATGTTTACTGTACATGCTTGCGTCTCTGGCTTCTGCTTTCTAACTGTTCTGTTATTAAAAATAAAAAATAAATACCCCCCCCCAAAAACAATAATTAAACATTTTGCTGCAAATTGTGATATTGTAAAAGTATTGTTTTATTTTATCTCTAAAATAGGAATATAATTGACATGGCTTATGCAGCACTGATAATTAAATAATTATCTTGACAATTCAAATACATTTACCATATATTGTTAAATAGATATTAGTCCACTGGCAAAATTCCTCATCACCAGTTACTCCTGGGATTCTTTATCTTTTAGTGCCATCTCAGAGCGAGCAACGTTTTTCATAGCTTTCTGCATGAGCCACGTGGCTAAGTGGACACCGAGGAATGACCCCCCTGCCACCCATATCCAGTTCTTCCTTAACCAGCTCGGGGACTTCATATTCTCTGTCCAACAGTTGTCTATCAGGTTTTGTCCTTTATGTTTATGCACAGTTCTGGAAGAAGATAAAGAAATTCGATGATCATTGTGTGCCATCTATGGGAAGTTGGGAACTCATCATACATCCTACAATGAAAGGATAATAATGACAACATATTATGATAATAAGCTCCAACATACTTACTTTCCGCTATTTCACCAGTTACTTAGTTTTGGCAGATGCCTGATTCGGTGATACATATGCTACAATGCCTGGTTCTGGAATATAGTCCGGTTTATTCTGGTGTAGTGTAGGATGCGACTTGACGTTGTACCAACCCCAATGTATGAGTCCAAGGCTTGTCCCCATTACAATCAAGACTTTGTAATTATTCCAGATCGACCGCAGACCCATGATTAAACAGCACGACTAAACATAAACGGGAGACATCAATCAGCAAAATAATCTAATTCGTGAACACATTTATTTACTTTGTTACCAATCAAAATGGGGTGAATTTATATATTGACAGTTTTGGACGTTAGCGATACGTTTTAGGTATACTTTCATGCCATTTCATTCTTTAAATTGCTAAACAGCTTGAAAGTACATACATGCCATATTAATATTTACTGTAAAAGTAACACCATCGCATAATGCTGTCCGGCAAACTGAACGTTTGGTAATTGTTGCTGGGCTAGGTAGCTAACTGGTTGGGTATGTTCCACTTGTGATATATTGGTTCTAATTACATTAGTCATCCCAAGAAAATACCGATACATTTTGCTGAAGCATTTAAACACTGACATAAGATTTAAAAAATAAAATAAATTCCATAAACGTTGCAACGTAGGTAATTCTCACCTTCAAGAATAAGATGTTCCTTTTCCTTGAACCATTTTGAAAGAGTGAATTTGAAGATGCCTGAACAATTGGCCGTAATGCAATGTTAATTGTTTCAGCAAAAAGAGTGAACCTCGCATATATTATTATCGTCCAGACCTACCAATTATTAACCCGAAAACAATTCTTAGCTTTTAATATTTTAAATGGGGAGAAATTAATTTAAAAAGTTATAATTACTCCGGCAATATTTTAGCCACCCAAGATATTTTTCAAAGCCTTCTGGTGTGCAACCACCTCTGTCATTGGCAACCACAACCAGATATAATTTTATGATTTGAACTTGTAAGCTGTATTGTAACTATTTTGTTTTTGTACTGTTATGATACTGTGTTGATAATAAATGTTGATAATAAATGTTTATAAAAAACAAGAAAAATATAGATTTTTCTGATTAAAGGACGGAAGACACTGAATGTTTTGAGGTGCCTTGCGGGATTGGCATGGGAAGCTGATACAGGGTAGATTTGAAGAGGAGGTTCAAAATATTTATGCACCTGTCTAAATCGTCACACCTCCTAGAGAGAAACTTGCCATTTAGAAATGTAACGAGTATACGTAAAGAGATAACATGTCAACACCTAATGACCATTAGCCCTTCTCATGAGATTTCCAGATCCCAAGAATATATGTAAATACAGGTCCTTCTCAAAAAATTAGCATATTGTGATAAAGTTCATTATTTTCCATAATGTAATGATAAAAATTTAACTTTCATATATTTTAGAATCATTGCACACCAACTGAAATATTTCAGGTCATTTATTGTTTTAAACGTGCAATATGTAATTTTTGGCCGCCAGGGGGCTCTCAATCAAAACAATACAAAAAGATGTACTTGGATGACGTCGGGAGGTTGCGTGGGATCATGGGTTTTGTTATCGTCGTCAATGACAACCATCCAATCTAGTGTCTCCGGCAGAAAAAACGTTCACTGACAAAGTAATATATTGTTAAAAAAACTATAACTTTATTCACGTTATGTTTTGCGGCTCCCTGGAATTTAGAACAACTAGAGCAGTCACAGGTTATATGACGCCATTTACGGGCGACAAAATGAAACGTCCCGTGTCTTCGAATTATATTACAAATTTCTCTGGATTTGAAAGTTAGTGGAACCATTTAGGATAATGTAAGTACACAACTAAGAAATATATACAGTGCCTTGCGAAAGTATTCGGCCCCCTTGAATATTTCGACCTTTTGCCACATTTCAGGCTTCAAACATAAAGATATAAAACTGTAATTTTTTGTGAAGAAGCAACAACAAGTGGGACACAATCATAAAGTGGAACGAAATTTATTAGATATTTAAAAAAAAATTAAAAAAATGAAACCGAAATTGAACTTTTTGGCATCAATGCAAATTTCCAAAAATGAAACCGAAATTGAACTTTTTGGCATCAATGCAAAACGTTATATTTGGCGTAAAAGCAACACAGCTCATCACCCTGAACACACCATCCCCACTGTCAAACATGGTGGTGGCAGAATCATGGTTTGGGCCTGCTTTTTTTCAGCAGGGACAGGGAAGATGGCTAAAATTGATGGGAAGATGGATGGAGCCAAATACTGGACCATTCGCGTAGGGGTTCTCGCTACAGTAGTGCAAAAGTCTACGTTGAACGTAGACAGTTACGGCCCGTCATTGGCCCAGAGTCTACGTTCACTGTCCAATCGAAGAGCCAAACTGTCTACGTTCAGCAGGCGAACGTAGACTACCAATCACGCCGACATTCAAACTGACGTCATTGGCCAATCAGAGAGCCGAACTGTCTACGTTCAGCCGGTAAACATTCAAACCAACGGCGGTCTTCGGTGATCATAGAAAGATCGCAATCTGGTAAGTCTGAATGAAATAATTCTTTATAACACTCGCTGCTTATATTTCGACTATGCCTGAAATTATTCTTCCTTACACCAAATGTTTGTACTTCCCAGTTCATTTTTTAAACACTAACGTTATGACGATGACGTTACTAACTTGACAGAAAGCATAGCCTGCATAGTTTTCATTATTGCCATAACCACCCGTGGAAAAATCATGTAGAATAATGTTGTTGCTGTAATTATTTTAGTTATTGTTTCTGTCACAAAGCATCAACTTATTACACATTCATGTTTCTGTTCATGCTATAACAGCAAGTTCATATCAGGATTGCTTAATACATAATATAAAATAATGTTAAAATAAAAATAATAATGTTGTGCTGTTACTGTGTCTACGTGTATTTCAGTATCTATAAATGAAGTTGGCAGTATCAGCATCATCAACCCAGAGGCCCTGCACACCATCAACAAGCTGTACTGATGGCGATTAAAGATATTGATAAAAGTATGTTGCCAATATCAGGTATTGATAATAGTCTGTTGGCATTTTCAGGACATGGATAATTTGCTGCCAGCCATACGAATAGTTAAAACCAGCCTACCGGCAGAGAGGCAACAACGTCACCTGAATGCCTCAAGGGAAGCCAAGGCCCAGCAGAGAAGAAGTCAGTTTGCGCAACCACAGGACCACAGGCTGAGGGATCCCAAGACTGCCTTTGAGGAAGGTAATGTAAACGTTATACTCTCCAGAAAGTGAGATAACACTGCTAGGTTTGGAAGGAGCTAAGTGATATAAACTGTATCCATGAAAGGAAATATCAGCCCAGGTAAGTTGTAACCAATAACTTTTACTTATTTCATGTTGCAGGTAACAGTTAACACCATTTCATAACATATATAGAAAATATAAATTGGTCCCTTAAAATAAATGAGTCTTTGTTTTGTGCCTTTTGTATTCAGTCGGTTTGTCAGTCAGTTCACTATCAATAGTTCTCTGTTCAAGTGTTTGTCACCAATTCAGTGACAGTTTCCTGGTTGAAAAGGAAACTTTCGACTCTTGGAAGGATTGTGTGTATCAGCTGAGATGACTGGTACTGTCCTACCACCTACCTGGTGTTAGAGTGTTCGATGAGTGGGTCCGCGTCTCTTCAAGAACACACTGGGAGGCTCTCCATCAATAGAAAAGTATCTTCCATGTAGTCCATGTAGTTCTCACTCCATCAAGGCCTGACCTGTTTGTGTTTTAAACAGGACTTTAAGATGTTGTACTATATTTCTATAAGTTGTACAATAATCATACTAAAGCATAACAACCATGTAACATTAAGCATCACATGATGACCACATGTTCAGGCCTATTGTTGAGAATTATATTCTATATAATCATGTTTAAATACAGTTTGAACAGGTTAGAATGGTATTACTAGATGAGAGAGTTATATGGCTATTAGTTGAGGCCTTTAGGAACATTCTAGGACATGTAGACAGACATGTTCAGGGTCAAGATAAGACTTTCCTTTAGGAGAGGAGACGAAGGAAGCAAGGCCAACGATGACGTAAGACAGAGAGGACCCTTACAGCCGTATACTATAACATCAGAATAAGCTTTAGCTTATGGCTTAGGACTTATAACTCTGTTATATATTAGACTGCTTACAACTATATGAACTATTGTAGGTTAGACTGTAATTCCATCACAGGTCTAATACATGGAGATCCCATTCAGACTATTAGAACAGGACATTTTACTGACAGGACATTTAGACAGATAGGGGTTACTGAGTTATTCAGAAAGGAGTACACTTCGTAGTATGGGCACTCAAGGTTAGGAGCAGTGGCCATTACATTAAGAGATAGTAACCTACGTAGATAAGAGGTTGAGGTGACCTGCACGTGTTCTCACATGAGACAAGTCACGGGTCTGAGGAGATAGGGGTCTCCTTCTAGAAGGTATGTGAACAACAATGCAAAGGCTATATAAGTCAGTTCCATATGATCACTCGGGGCATTTCCCAGAACCCGTCTTGATGCCTTGTTATGATGACCCTGTTTCCGTAACGAGAAGTACTTAATTAAACATTCTATTATCTACCACAACCTGACTCCTGGAACTATCATTTCAACAAAGATCTTATCAGCCTGAATTTAACACTTAACACTATTTATCACACTTTAGTTCCAACTTCAATCTTAACTCAGACCTACATACATTTACAGTACCCAGCATATAACATTTTACAAATGTGTACTTATTCAATAACAGCTGATTATTAATAAACATAAATAACATCAAGCTACTTTTATTCCTGTATTAGGAAAAAAACTGTAGACAGTACAGTCTCTGCATAACTTAAGTTGCAATACATACCATATTTTCAATGCTCACACTCTAATTAAAAAACCCAAATCATAAACAAGATGTTATATCTACCCAAAGCAGAAGTTAACATTTCCACACACAACCTTAATAATAAAATCAAGAGCAGTGCTGTGTAATTCACTCAGCTACTCTTTAAAACAAAGGAAAGAAACATAGATGCAGCTGTGCTCACATCACTTGAATATCAGCTTACTCTTTTCAGTTTCACTATTCTACTAATTGAAATTAAACTCAATGTCAGTAATCAATTTCTACGGCACTGGGCCATGAACATTTCCGTCACACTTAATACTAATACAGGCAACATAGCGCTGCACGCACAGTTTGAAATGTTAGCTTTAAGCAGTTCGCTAGCTTATCCAGACAAATAGAGGTGGAAAACTGAATTTTCCAGCTCCCGGTGGCTTTTCCTTATCCTGTCTTCTATATTTGATCTTTAGGTTGTTAATACACTCACTTTAATCACTTTGTAAACTTTAAATATGTTAATATGCTCTCTTAATTTCCTCTCATCAACACTTTTGTCTCTTCTTTTCTCCCTCGCATACACACACAGAGGGTCTATCAGGATAACACAGTGTGGTCTAGAGAGACCTACTGAGGCACAGTACCTGGGGGCAGCTGGTGTTTTACCTTTGGCCTCTACACTGGCAGGACCTTCAGGTGGCCGGTAGAGAATGACGTGGGGTACGTCAAATAGTACGCATTTCCCAGAAAACCAAAACATGTACAGTTTCCCTTTACTGAAACTAACAGCAATATGTGTATGTATTTCAGTCTCATCGACCGCCATGTCAAAGAGAGCCTTCAGCTGGAGAGACGTGCGGCCATCAATGAGGAGTGGGTTAAGGACAGTCTGCTGAAGTATGTAGAGCTCGTCCCACCAGTCTCCTGCCACCTCGAGATCAACGTCGACAGGGCCATTTATGGCCCGGCCCGCTTCAGGTCCTTTACGTTCCTTGAGATGTGGCAGTGGTACAGCCAGCAGAAACCCCACCAGGCAGACCCTCGAGCTGGGATTGAGCAAGATCGGAAAATGGCGCAGGAGGCTCACACTTCTGTCAAGCAATGGCTGCTATAGGGAGAGAACAACATCACCTCCAAGTCGCTCAATCACTTTCGCCAGTATGTTCCTGACAAAGAGGAAACTACATTGCATTCTGTAACTACATAGCATTACCCAATACGAATTTAAAAGCTCACACTCGCCTCCTGTAATTCACTGAAGCCTCCACAGGACACCACTCCTGCTGATGTCACTTCCAGCTCTTCAAGGTCCCCTGCAGCAGCTGCCACCTCCCACTCGTCACGGTCCAATGAAGCTCTGGACAACACCATGTTGGTGAATGCCCTCGTCACCATTGAGAGCCAAAGGGAACTCCTGTCCATCTCCACCAGCCACCCTGTGTCCACCGGGGGCTCCAAAAAGCCGCCCCTCTCTACCATCATGGCAGCAACTGCAGAGCGTTCTGAGCAGTTTCCTCTGTCTACCATCAAGAAGGCAAAACGCAGCAAGCAGGAGAAGCCCCATCTGCCCTCACTGCCCTCCACCAGCAGGGCTGCCTTTAGACAGTGTCCTGAGCAGCCAAAGCAACAGAAGCAGCAGACGCCCCTGCTGTCCTCAATGTCTGGTCATTCTCCCCCTGATGCTCGCCCAGAGGAGCGGCCGTCCACCTCCAACAGCCATCCTGCATCTGCCACCACCTTGCTGCATAACTTATTCTCCTGTAAGTGTAAAATCACAACATACACAAGCAATGTTAATGCATCTCACAAAATCCTTTGGTTATTAACCCCCACCACATTATTGAAAATGAATAACTAAATGTTGTGTGTCTTTTGTCTTGCAGGTGGAGCTGGTAGGCTGGATGAGTCTGTGGGAAGAGTCCAATGGCATCCCGGTCACTCCACCTGTGCCCATCAGCCAGGCTGTTTAGCCGGCCTCTGTACAGAACCATGTGGTAGGATTGTTGTGGTCTCGATCCACACAGTACATGAGGAAGATAGCAGACCACCCCACAGAGCTGGGCGCTAAGCTGACGAGGGTGCAGCATCTCCTGACCTGCAAGGTGTGCGGACTGCAATCCAGTGACACAAAAAACATTAACAAAAGACACATTGCCCTGCGATCAACCAATCACCCTCCAAGGGACTGGAGGACAGATAATTTATAAACTATGAACATTTTGTTTCTGTTGTGGATGGATTGGAGGAGTGTACGGCTCTTGTGTTCAACTTTAAATTTTACGTTCTCTGTTGTTCTGTGTGTTCTGGTCTTACAAGTGCCCTTTAACACAGCACCTTTAGTTCTCTACACTGTTGCCCTATTTCATGCACTTTATGAGAGGATGTTTTCTATGTTCTGGTTTTACAAGTGCCCTTAAATATGGCACCTATTTTCCTCTAAACTGTGCCATTATGTTTAGCGCCACAATGTCATGCACTTTATGAGGGGATGTTCTCTGTGTTCTGGACATGAGTGCCATTTAACATAGCACCTTTTCTTCTCTGCACTGCACACTGTTGTCCTATTTCATGCACTTTGTCAACTCAGGTGAAATTAATATTTATTTATAGTATCCAAAATACTGTTAAAAGGTTCATAATTGGTCAATGTTTATCCTTACCAAACCCAAATGTGTCTTTATAAAAAAAAAATTTAAAAATATAGCTGCGAGCAACCCCGGTGCCTTTAAGCCGGTGGCACCGCAACCCCTGTGCCTTTAAGCCGGTGGCATCGCAACCCCAGTGCCTTTAAGCCGGTGGCACCGCAACCCCAGTGCCTTTAATTACCTTTTAAGAGCCACGTTCACTCATTCAAATAAAGAGCATTTTTCAATGTGTGTGAAATTCGTTCTTCCTGACCTTACTTGAT
>JACXGM010026622.1:0-14801 GCA_016801145.1 Umbra pygmaea
TTCCTGTTCAACACAGTACTGATCTCACCTGTACAGTTAGTTTCCTGTTCAACACAGTACTGATTTCACCTGTACAGTCAGTTTCCTGTTCAACACAGTACTGATCTCACCTGTACAGTTATTTTCCTGTTAAACACAGTACTGACTTCACCTGTACAGTTAATTTCCTGTTCAACACAGTACTGATTTCACCTGTGCAGTTAGTTTCCTGTTCAACACAGTACTGATCTCACCTGTACAGTTACTTTCCTGTTAAACACAGTACTGATCTCACCTGTGCAGTTAATTTCCTGTTCAACACAGTACTGATCTCACCTGTACAGTCAGTTTCCTGTTCAACACGGTACTAATCTCACCTGTACAGTTAGTTTCATCAGACCAGTCCCTGCAGTCGTTGTCTCCGTCACATCGCCAGGCCTCTCGGATACACACACCCCGTGCGCAAGTGAACTCCCCTGCTCCACACTGGTGAGTCTCTGACACACAAACACACACACACACTCAGTCAAATGGGGCCTCATGTACACCAACATCCAACACAAGCTCATTCACACACCCACGCACACAGACTCTCTCCCTCGTACCACAGTGGTCCTCATCGCTGTTGTCCCCACAGTCGTCCTCATGGTCACACTTGAACGCCAGCGGGATACAAGAACCGGACACAACGCAACGGAACTGAATGGACGGGTCGCAGGATGTGGTGGCTGAAGGAGTTGGACACGGGGTGTTAAAGATACACGTACACTGTAGAGCAGTAATAACCTGTACAGTAGTAATAACCTGTAGAGCAGTAATAAACTGTAGAGCAGCAATAAGACAGATTAGTAATAAAATATAAAGCAGTTATAGAGCAGTAATAAGATATAAAGTAGTAATAAACTGTAGAGAAGTAATAAGATATAGAGCAGTAATAAGATATAAATCACTAATAAACTGTACAGCAGTAATAAGATGTAAATCAGTAATAAAATGTACAGCAGTAATAAGATGTAAATCAGTAATAAACTGTACAGCAGTAATAAGATGTAAATCAGTTATAAACTGTACAGCAGTAATAAGATGTAAATCCGTAATAAACTGTACAGCAGTAATAAGATGTAAATCAGTAATAAACTCACGACACTCCTGCTCATCACTCATGTCTCCACAGTCATTGTCACTGTCACACTTCCAGATGCTGCTGATACACTTCCCGTTAGAGCAGCGGTACTGGTTAGGCAGGCATGTGTGTTCTGGGGAATTTAATTACACTTTGTTAATTAAATGATACCTCATCCCCCTGTACATTTGATCTGAAAAGATTGCACTTAAAGTATTAATACTGTAATGTAGTTGTCTGAGAAAAAAAAAGGAAGGACACAGCCAGGGGTATGACAGGCCAGGGGTATGACAGGCAAGGGGTATGACAGGCAAGGGGTATGACAGGCAAGGGGTATGACAGGCAAGGGGTATGACAGGCAAGGGGTATGACAGGCAAGGGGTATGACAGGCCAGGGGTATGACAGGCCAGGGGTATGACAGGCCAGGGGTATGACAGGCCAGGGGTATGACAGGCCAGGGGTATGACAGGCCAGGGGTATGACAGGCCAGGGGTATGACAGGCCAGGGGTATGACAGGCCAGGGGTATGACAGGCCAGGGGTATGGCAGCATACAGGCCTTAAACAGCCCCCCAAAACACAGCTCTATTAACATAAAATATGGCAGGCATGCCTCGTGGTGCCAGGATAGCCTCATACTACACATGGAATAGGTACAGGTACTCCCTATAAATAGTTCAGCAATTGTTATTCATTATGCATTTACTCCTTGTCATTCGTTAATGTTATCACTGTGTATATGTTCCTTGTGTTACCATTTTGTGAATGGGTGTGTCCACATTTCTGACTGGTACTAAACTGCTATCTGCATTTTTGGAAATGGGTCTGTAAGTAACCAAATCACCTTTGAGTACTCTTGAGGTTATCAAAGCATGTGTGAAATACGTGGGTGTCAGTGCTAGGTTGGCATTAAATCCTGCATCACTGTGTGTCCTTGGAATGATTACATTAAGGCCCTCGATCATCAATAGCATTTTGTACCAAAAGTAACCACTGGGTTTCTGTGCCTGTGTTCGTGCATGTGTGTGTGTGCGTGCGCCGGGCCTCACCTGTCTTGACACAGGTGTTGTTATGGAGCTGATAGCCGGTGGGACACTGGCACTGGAGCTCTCCGTTGGGTAGGGTGGTGGTGGGTGCTCCGTCGGGGCAGACGCAGGTGTGTCGATGCCCAGGGAGGGGCAGACAGAGCAGGCTGCAAGGCTGGTCAGCACAGGCATTGTGGCCTGGAAGGGAACAGACACACCCATAGGTTTGTCACATGCAGACAGGTAAAGGTATCGTGCTTTTCATCAAACTCAACTCAAAAAGGTGAGTCCAAACAACGTATTTCTGTTAAACTTAAAGAGTAGCATTCTTGACCACAGATAATTATTTCGTAATTTGACTGGGGTTCATAAATGGATAATCTGATTCTGATTGGTCGAATTATGACCCCTTTTTGACCAACATATTTCAGGGATGATGCAAATGGCTCCTATTAGTATTCCTAATACAAAAACGTTCTGCGGGCAAAAAGATTGTGATTGGTTCAGCCGAATACCCAATAAAAACAGAGAGGAAGCAGGAGTTCAGGAACATTTCATTTTTTGCTTATCAACTTCCCTATTTAATTCAGGCCAGTTGCCCTTGATTTAACCTAACCATAATCTAACCCTAACATAACTTAAAATAGGCAGCTACCAGTAATTTGATTCAAAGACAACATGTTACATGGCATTCACCAGATATTGTTATCCATGGTGACTTAAAAAACTGCTAAAATTTAACACAATTTGAGATTTGATCAGGCAACCTTTTGGTTACTAGGTTAGATGCTATAACCACAAGGCTAACTGCGTGCTTCCTTCACTCTCCTGGTAACATTTCCATTGTTGTCCACTCCACCTTGAAAATGTTCCTGAAATCCCACCTTTTCTCAGTTTTAACTTGGAATTTAAATGAAACAATCAATCTGCCCTCAGAACATGTTTGAGTAAAGAAAACGGATGTGCTAGCAAACATGGGAAATACCCAATAAAAACAAAGAGGAAGCAGGAGTTCAGGAACATTTCAGTTTTAGTTTTTTGCTTATCAACTTCCCTATTTAATTCAGACCAGTTGCCCTTAATTTAACCTAACCATAATCTAACCCTAACCTAACCTGAAATAGGCAGCTACCAGTAATTTGATAATTTGAGTAAAGAAAACTGATGTGCTAGCAAACATGGGAAAGGTGGATACAACTGGTTGTAAGAACATCACAATGTTCATAGGTGAGGGGTCCTGGCATGTATAGTCGTGGTCAAAAGTTTTGAGAATGACAAGTATTGGTCTCCAAAAAGTCTGCTGCCTCAGTGTTGATGATGTCAATTTGCATATACTCCAGAATGTCATGAAGAGTGATCAGATGATTTGCAATGAATTGCAAAGTCCCTATAAATTCAAGAACTTAATCCCCCAAAAAACCTTTCCACTGCATTTCGGCCCTGTCACCAAAGGAACAGCTGCCATCATGTCAATGATTGTCTCGTTAAAGGTACAATATGTAGTTTTCCAAAACAATAACAAAAGACGTACTTTGCATTAAAAAAGCAAACATCACTATACCTATATTATATATATTTCTTAGTTGTGTACTTACATTATCCTAAATGTTTCCACCAACTTTCAAACCCAGAGAAATTTGTAATATAATTCGAAGACACGGGACATTTAATTTTGTCTTCCGTCAATGGCGTCATAGAACCTTTGACTGCTCTATTTGCTCTAAGTTCCAGGGAACCGCTAAACATAACGTGAATAAAGTTATAATATATTTAACAATACATTACTTTGTCAGTGAACATTTTTTCTGCTGTAGATGCTAGATTGGAAGGTTGTCAATGACAACGATAACAAATATTCCCATGATCCCACGCTACTTCCCGACGCCATCCAAGTACATCTTTTGCTATTATTTTGATTGAGAGACCCCTAGCAGCCAAAAACTACATATTGTACATTTAACACAAGTGAGAGTGTTGACGCGGACAAGGCTGAAGATCACATTTTCATGCTGACTGAGTTAGAATAACAGAAGTTTTAAAATGAGCTTGAAATCATTGTTCTTTCTCTTTTAACCCTGGTTACCTGCAAGGAAACATGTGCCGTCATCATTGCTTTGCACAAAAATGGCTTCACAGGCAAGGATATTGTTGCTAGTAAGATTGCACTTTAATCTTAATATCATACTATTATACTATGTATCAGATCATCAAGAACTTCAAGTAGAGAGGTTTAATTGTTGTGAAGAAGGTGTCAGGGTGCCCAAGAAAGTGCAGCAAGCGCCAGGACCAGAAAGTTGATTCAAGGCACCACCAGTGTAGAGCTTGCTCAGAAATGGCAGCAGGCAGGTGTGAGTGCATCTGCAAGCACAGTGAGGCGAATACTTTTGGAGGAAGGCCTGGTGTCAAGAAGGGCAGCAAAGAAGCCACTTCTCAACAGGAAAAACATCAGGGACAAACTGATTTTCTGCAAAAGGTACAGGAATTGGAATGCTGAGGACTGGGGTAAAGTCATTTTCTCTGACGAATCTCCTTTCTGATTGTTTGGGCAATCCGGAAAACACCTTCTCTGGAGAAGACAAGGTGAGCGCTACCAACAGTCCTGTATCATGCTAACAGTAAAGCATCCTGAGACCATTCATGTGTAGGGTTGTTACTCAGCCTAAGGAGTGGACTCACTCACAATTTTGCCTAAGAACACAGCCTGGTACCAAGTGGTACTAAGTAGCCCGGGGGGAAAAACAGAGCTTTTTGGGTCCAAGGCCAGGAAACTCCCCAGACCTTAATCCCATTGAGAACTTGTGGTCAATCCTCAAGAGGCGGGTGGACAAACAAAAACCCACAAATTCTGACAAACTCCAAACATTGATCATGCAAGAATGGGCTGCCATCAGTCAGGATGTGGCCCAGAAGTTAACTGACAGGATGCCAGGGCAGATTGCATAGGTCTTGAAAAAGAAGGTTCAGAACTGAAAATATTGACTCTACACAAAATTAATGTAATTGTCAATAAAGGCCATTGACACTGATGGAATGCTTGTAATTATACTTCAGTATACCATAGTAACTACTGACAAAAATGTAAGAACACTGAAGCAGCCAACGTTGTGGAGACCAATACTTCCATTCTCTAACCTTTTGACCAGGACTGTAAATATTCAGGAAGCCCAGGATTCCTGGCGACAGCCCTGACTGGTTTCATACAATCACTGTACCTGTCACCTTTTGTCCAAGAAATAACTGTCAGTATAAAGTGTGACATTGAGTTTGAAAACGTTGGGAGATCCTACCAAAATGTCTAAAATATACACCCACCGGGCACTTCATTAGGTACACCTGGTCAACTGCTTCCTAACGCAAATATCGAATCAGCCAATCACGTGGCATCAACACAATGAATTTAGGCATGTAGACATGGTCAAGACAATCTGCTGAAGGTCAAACCAACCATCAGAAAGGGGAAGAAAGTTGATATAAGTAACTTTGTTGGTGCTAAAATAGAATATTTCAGAATATGCTGATTTACTGGGATTTTCCCAAACAACCATCTCTAGGGTTTATAGAGAATTGTCAGATAAAGAGGAAATATACTGTGGCAGTTCTCTGGGTCAGATGGCAGAGGTCAGAGGAGAACTTTTTAAATCTATGACATGAAGAAGTAGGGCAGGTCTGAAGGCAAAAGTGGGTCCAACTCGATACTAGCAAAGTGTAACTAATTAGGTGAGTGTATTCCTACCTAATAAAGCAATGTGCAATCATACAACCAGACAAGTCCACTATACAGCAGACATATTCCTTTATACACTGAACAAAAATATAAATGCAACAGTTTTGTTTTTGCCCCTATTTATCATGAGCTGAACTGAAAGATCGAAGACTTTTTCTATGTACACAAAAGGACTCTCTCTCTCAAATAGTGTTCACAAATCTGTCGAAATCTGTGTTAGTGAGCATTTCTCCTTTGCCGAGATAATCCATCCACCTCACAGATGTGGCAAATCAAGATGCAAATTAGACAGAATTGTTGGTGATTTCCTAGGCTGCGAAGCTGGCCGTGGTGCTGAATCCACCTGTTGTGGCTTTAAATCACTGTGTGGGAGTTGTCAGTTTCGCTCCCTCAAAACTTGCAACATCTGTGGCATTGTGCTGTGTGATGAAACTGCACATTTTAGAGTGGCCTTTTCTTTTGGCCAGCTTAAGGCACACCTGTGCAATAATCATGCTGTCTAATCAGCATCTTGATATGCCAAACCTGTGAGGTGGATAGATTATCTCGGCAAAAGAGAAGTGCTCACAAAAACACAGGTTTGGACAGATTTGTGAACAATATTTGAGAGAAATAGGCCTTTTGTGTACATAGAAAGTCTTAGCTCTTTGAGTTCAGCTCATGATAAATGGGGGCAAAAACAAAAGAGTTGCGTTTAAAATTTTGTTCGGTGTACAACTTTGCTTTTAATACATTTTTCAAGCATTAATAATAATATGTAGATAATGAAAAGCACTAAACATATTGGGGAGTTGGTTTACTTAAAACAATAGTGTTTGACCCACAATAATGTCTCACCTCTTGTTTTGCCCTTGTAAAAGATTTTCAGGTCCATGACCCCGGTCAGCCTGCCTACGATCAGCTCGTTGTCCTGGGAGCCTGCTTTGGGAGCCTTGAAGATCCCCATTCTGGACCAGTCATCCCAGTACAGGTCGTTCTGAAAACACAGTCATGAAAAACTGCCCCGTAACTCAGGGAGCATAGGACAACAAGTGTACTGTTTAGGCAATATATAAGTGATATTTGTCAAGAAACAAACACTAGTCTACATTTTTTTATTCATTTTTTCCCATAACTGTCACATCCTTATATTATAAGTAAATAATCTGAAAAAAAAAAGCTAAAAGGGCAATTGAAAAGACAAACTAAAATCTGATCCAACGCAATGTACTGTACAGTAGTTACTGGCCATTCCAGATTCAGCTGCTATTAAATTATTCCTAATATTAAGCCTCATGTGTCACCTGTTGTTGCTGAAGGCCAATATAATTACAACTGCCTGGTTGTATGCAACTGTGATAAGTAATATCCACGTACTACAAATAAAAAATGTTGTTTAACATGCTAATCAGCTGAGTGGGTCAATTAAATGGCACATGCTGGAGCCTTTTTTTAGCACCAAAGACAGTGACCTTCACCGCGGGACAATGCGCAGCATGCGCCTTTACGATACGTGGCGGACGAATGGGGAACTGTGTGCTACGGACAAAAAATGGTTGTCTTGACCGGACAAAATAAAACTTAGTAGTGCAGAACGAAGGTGCTAGAATGTTACCTAGAACTAAACTATTCTAGCATCTTCATCACACCACCCCAGTGCTAGCCTCTACACTGGCTGCCAGTAAAGACTAGAACTGATTTTAAGGTCTTGCTATTAACCTACAAAGCATTACATTGACTTGCACCTGGATATCTCTCTGAACTGTTCCTGCCGTACATACCTTTCATGTACCCTACGGTCGCAGGCCATCTTATTGTAAATAAGTTAGATGAGACTGGGCCTGTATGTTAACCCCTCTTAAGATTACCTGTCAGTCTTTTTCAATTAATTTTATAATTGCTGCTAAAATATGTATATGGGGTGGCAGGCAAGTGATGAGACAGGGGGCCTGCGTGGTAACTCACTGTTATTAAACTTAAATCATATCGCTGGCAGTGATTATGCCTCTACAACCTCTCAGGATGGGGCCTAGTTTACTATAGTGCAAGATTCATTCATTTGGCGGGAGGATGAATTTCAATATGCATTCTACGCTGAGGTACTGTTGATTTATATGGAATGCCCTGTCTAATCTCTCTGGTGTCCTGTTAAATTTTAGGACGATGACCTAAGACAACCAGAGTCCTTGGAACACAAAGCAGAACTACCCGGATTGACAACGATCTTGGCCAAAGCCACTGTCACAGACCACAGCCCACCTGCCTGTCCTTGTTCCTCTATACCTGGTGGATCAGGCCCCAGGACTACTCACAGGACCTTAACTGGACTACTTGGCCTTAATTGGACATGCACTCTTGAACTTTACACCCGGCACAGCAGGAAGAGGAATGGCCACACCACTGAGTCTGGATCCTCTCTAGGTTTCTTCCTGGGAAGCAAATTACTAGGGTGTTTTTCCTAGCCACTGTGCTTCAATTTCACATTGTTGCTTGCTCTTTGGAATTCTAGGCTGATATAAAAAGGGCTTTATAAAATAAATGTGATTGATTGATTGATTTGAGATGTAATTCGATGTGATACCTAGATTACCTAGATAAACTTAAATGTAGGAAATAAACCTGCAATTTGTCTTTGTCTCTGGTTATACACACAAATATATACAGAACCTTTTGACTAGGTAACAATAATGGCTATTTTGTGATTAGATCATTCAAACATAGCACAGGCAAAGCCAGTATACAGTAACTCTTCGTTTCGTGCAGATGTTAACACGTCGATTATTCAAAATCAGGCACCATCATAAGCGAAACTTACTGTTTTCAAATGGTAGACTATATCATATTGATCGTCGAACTATGGTATGAAAAGCATTGTTGGCAGAGTTTGCGTTCAACGTTTTTCATCACTCTGTACTTCGAAGAAATGCTTCCATAGTACGGATTTAGTTGGCAACAGTAGCTTAATGTTCAAGACAGGTTATAGTGAATCTGACAACAATCTACAATAGCGCTCACGAGTATGCAAAAAAACAAACAAAAACAGCTGAATGAACAGGAATTTTTTTAGGTTACGTTGTAGGCCTTGCCTCATTCAATATAATTTTGGAATACCCTTTTGTTAAAAAATATTTGTATTAGTGTTGCACTTTATCTTAAATAATTTCATAATATGCTGTAGCACATTTTTTTTTTCAGCAAAGGTGTAGTTAAGTGACACAGGCAGGAATCAGATCTCACACAGCCATACAGCCGCTCGACTAAAAAATCAACCGAACAATTGACTAGTCGACTGAATGGGGTCAGCCCTATATACATAATTCATTTAAATGGTAAATGATGTTCCAATGTAGCTTACCTGATAAAGTCATTTCAATTTAATGCATTAATTATTTCATGTGTGTTTTAAAACAATAATTGTACACGTGAATAGCAAAAAACTGTAATAACGGCGGTAAATATCACATAGCGGGTCTTTAGAGTACCCAACATCCAGTGTTCTGAGGTACCTTGAAGACAGCGATGGCGTAGGGATGAGGCAGACCCTCCATGACTACGCTGCGCTGACCGCCTCCAAAGTCGGCGCGCTCGATGCGATCCCCGTAGGCCTCGGTCCAGTACAGCCAGTGGTCGTCGGCCGTGATGCCGTTGGGCCAGCGGACGCTCTCGGACACGATACATGACACATTGGAGCCGTCCATGTAGCTGCGATAGACGCCAGCGGCGCGGTCACCCCAGTCCGTCCAGAACATCAGGCTGAGGGGAGACGCACGACACTGATTGAGCAAGTTAATCTCAAACAATTGATCTTAAACTGCCTTTCAACAGGCATCCATGACGCATTATAAATCAGTGTATTTAAAAGATGTGATACAGGACATTGAAGGCGGTTCCCAAGGTTACCTCTCTCCTGGCATGAGAACCAGAGCTCTGGGATGCTCCAGTAAGGTGGAGTTGAGCAGAGTGTGACGGAGGTCCCCATCCGGATTAGACACCTGTACAACACGTGACATCAACATGGAGTGTTATAATCAATAGACACTGTGCTGGCTAATGCAACAAAAGAATGTAATACATCCGGTGAGGAGAAATAAACCCTTAAACAATGCTTCAATAAGATAGAGGAATAAACATTGTAACAATCCTACACTAAAAAAAAAGAAATGAAACACAAACATTGGACAAATCCCTGTATCTAAATGTACCTCAATTTTCTGTGCCCCGGCGTCCACCCAGTAGAGCAGCCTGCTGATGGGGTCAAAGGTTAGGGCCTCCACATTCTGCAGGCCCTTTTTAACAATCACTTCCTGTCCAGTACTGCCATTCAGACACAGCCTCTGAAGAGGAGAGCAGTAAACATGTGGGATTGACGCATCCTTGGTCCGTAACAGTACCAAACCTCCTCCTTACTTATACAGTATGTATAGCTAGGCCTGGACAGGAGAACCACAGAAATATACCATCCTAGGATACATCTGTCTTTTTAAAGACCAATGAATGCCACAATGGACTTAGTAGTATACAGTTGTGATAACCATTATTGGCCCCCTAAATATTTAGTAAGTAATGTACAATATCTTCAGAAATAATTGCCTGATCTGCACATATAGAGTCGCTAGAGAGCGATGTAGCAAGGTAGATAATCCGATTTATCTATCCCAAATCCAGGGCAGAGCTATGCCCATTTCCACTGTCTTGCGCTGGAAGTCCGGGGAAAGTCTGAGGACCCATAGTCAGGTTCGTACCACTTCGTCCCAGGTTCGCATCTTTGCCCACTAACCCAAGTAGACACAATGATTGTGGGTCGTCTTGGTATGATTTGGCAAAGCTCAGTTGTGCCTTTATGTTTTTCTTTCAGTAGTGAGGTCTTCCATGGCCTTCGCCCGTATAGGCCTTCTTGGTTAAGTGTGCAGTGTATGTTACGGGATAATACCATCACTTCAGATTGATCCAGGTCAGCCTTAAGCTCTGTGTATGTTTTATGTTGTTATTTCCACAGTTCAAAGCAACCTTCAAATCTCTGATGAATTTTTCTCTTGCCACTACCGCTAGGCTTTTCAGAGATCCATGAGTAGCAAACATTGTAAAAACACTGCAAACTGTTGAAACAGAGATACTAAGGTGTTTGGAGACGGCCTTGTACCCCTTGACCTTCTTATGACTGGTGATAATAGCGTTTCTAACGCTCTCAGACAGCTCTCGTCTTCACCATTATGAAACAGGAAAGTGGCCTTTTTAAGCATTTTAAGCCGTGTGAGCACTGATAAGGTGAGTCTAAATTCACAGCAAAGACAATCTATTTCTTCTTTTCACACCGATATTACTTCTTCAAGAGGGTTCCAATAACTGGAACCCTCTAGTGAAATCTAATAGTTTTTTTTCCTGTGCTGGTCTATATCAAACTCATGATTGTTAATAGACCAAAACAAGGATTTTATTATCACTTATGCAGATAATGAAATCTGCCCTGACCTGTATAGTGTCCAGAGATATGTCTGCCCAGTAAATGCAGTTCTTCTCATAATCAAAATCCAGAGCCACAGCCTCACGGAGGCCAGAAAGAGGCAGAGCTTGGTCACTCCCTGTGGCCAGGTCATAACGGTGGATGGAATTCCTCACAGCATACAAGATAAACTCATTACTCTCTAGAGAAGAGAAGGAGAAAGGTAAAAAAACAAAAAGGATCAACATTTTAACACAGTACAACATCACTTTAATCTGTATGAATGTGTAAAACAAGTAGTAGCAACTACCACAATATGATGTACAGTATGGTGTTTCATATGTATGCAGTTGTAATGTGTGTATTAATACTGTTATTAATACTATCATAATATGACGTACTGTATAGTGTTTCATATGTATGTAGTAGTGTGTATTAATACTGTCATTAATACTGTCATAATATGATGTACAGTATAGTGTTTCATATGTATGTAGTAGTAATGTGTGTATTAATACTGTCATTAATACTTCCATAATATGATGTACAGTATAGTGTTTTATATGTATGTAGTAGTAATGTGTGTATTAATACTGTCATTAATACTGTCATAATATGATGTACAGTATAGTGTTTTATATGTATGTAGTAGTAATGTGTGTATTAATACTGTCATGAATACTGTCATAATATGATGTACAGTATAGTGTTTCATATGTATGTAGTAGTAATATGTGTATTAATACTGGACATTAAAATCATCCCTTAGAAACAAAAATGTGCTACATTTCTCTTTAACCTAATATTTGTGTTTATTTGATGCTTGGATTTCATAAGCTTTTCCAGTCACAAATATATAAGGTTCCTGGTGTTTAACATGTACTTGTAGCCTATGATCTGGGACATTTGGACATTGCGTTAATTTTCTTCATCCCATTGCCTATGTGTATCTTTCTCAGCATTTTCAGTGTTTAGCAATGGTGATGCCTGTACCATGTGACCTAT
This sequence comes from Umbra pygmaea, assembly GCA_016801145.1. NCBI lineage: Eukaryota > Metazoa > Chordata > Actinopteri > Esociformes > Umbridae > Umbra > Umbra pygmaea. The sequence continues at coordinate 12,276 of JACXGM010026622.1, forward strand.
CTTTTTAGTCTGCCATTCACAGACCATAAGAAAGCATTTGCCTTTAAAATTGCCCATATTTTTAATTTGCTGCCTTGCAGGACAAACTACGTCATGATAGTCAGTTGTTCGAGCCAAACTATGGGTTTTCCGCCTTGCTCTGGACCTCCAGCAGGATGCAGCGCAAATTGGTACAGCACTACCCCGGATTTGGGATAGATAAGCTGAATCATCTACCTTGCACCATCGTTCTCCAGCGACTCGTGTACAGATCAGGCACCTGTAAATTCAGTTGCGAAGTAAAGTTGGTGAGTGAAATCACACCGTTCATGATCTGACTAAAGGCTTCCGTGTTGGATGAGCAGCAGTGGTGTAAAGTAACTAAGTATTAATACTTCGTTACTGTACTTAAGTATTTTTTTCATGTATCGGTACTTTACTTGAGTATGTATCTCTCTGCCAACTTTTACTTTTACTTCACTACATTTTATTACAAAAATTGATACTTTTACTTCTTTACATTTTCCAAAACAAAGTTGTTACTCGCTACAAAATTAAAATTAGTCGTATCGGAGGAAATGCCCCAAAAAATGATTTACTAATATCTCCGTTAAGTCGTTATCCAATCGCTTTAGCCATGCATTTCATATTGAGCAAATCAATGTGAAACCCCACCCACCAAGAGCTGTAGTGTCGTCCCAAGTACACGGAAGTATAAGCTTTTTTATAAACTTGTTTTCTTTCAGTGGTCACGATTGGTTACAGGTTTTCCCCTCATTTAAGTGTAAGTGATATGTTTTTACCTAAAGATGTAAGTATCCAAGCAGTTCAGTTGTGGTATACGCTACAGTTTATCAATTAGCTTACAACATTGTAGCCTATCCACATTTTAAGCGCAGCTGTGTGGACGGCGGGAACGATGCATGAATATTCCATAAACTGAAAATGTGCAGCGCACATTGGAACAGCCTGCGCCAATCAGAGTGACATTTCGAGAGAAACATTTCTGCCCGAGTGAACCCAGTATGTAGTCAATCCCTTCTTCCATCCCGGAGTCACCTATGAAGGTAGTATCTACTTGCTAACTTGCCAAGCAGCCTGTAGTTCATTTTAGGATGGCCAAAGTGAAACAATTTATTTGTTAGCTTACCAGCAGTCAGCTAAATATCACAGACCTAATAATGTTGTTTAGTGGCAATACATTGTTTGCCTTCACATCATAATGTATTAGCATTAAATGTAATATTACATTTGTGTTCCATGATAAGAATGTTAGATTATGAAGGGCTATGTTGAAAATCATCCTTTCTAGCTAGCCTTTTTGATAACTGTGTTTCTGTATGTTTGGTATTATGCCTATTGTTGACAACAAGTTTATCAGACAACATATTCAGGGAAATTGGAAATTATATTACATCAGATATACTATAGTACTGTAAGGCCTAATTGAATTTCCCTATTTTATTGATTTGCTTATTGCTGATAAGCAATTTAATTTGGTCCAAAATTGTTTTGTGAAATACTTTACATTAGATTTTTGCATGTTTCGCTTTTTCAATGACACACAAATCATGTTAATAAATCAAAATCATATGAAACATTAATGAAATAATATACTTATATCCTTCATTGTTTAACTAAGTACAACTTAAATTATTTTATATAGGCTATCATAATATAATGATGTTGTAGGTCAACTAAATAATCAAAATAATAACAATTCTCAAATAGTCTGTGTCACGGTTGCAATTTTTTTGTTTGTGTTTGCGTGCCTTTGTTTTTCTCATTTCAGCACATGCAGTTTAAAAGTTCTGTGAATGGCCATGCCCTCCCAGATTTGTTTACAAAGTTTAACTGTAGCCTGAACTATCAGATCAGATTCACTAATGACTGACGTGTTGATTAGTAGTTGAATCCGGTGTGCTCGCTCAGTTATAGTTTAAGTACATGGACTGGCTGGTGGCACCTAAGATGTTTGAGAACCACTGTCCTACAAATGTTTATGAAATATTTCCCCAAACATTTGGGTTCAGATTATGGCTTGACTACTTTAAAACTAATACATAGTATATAGGTACTGTATCACAAGTTAAAGTGATGGTTCATGTTAAATGTGATGTAGGTACATAAATAAAGCTTGAAACGAGAAAGAAAACAATTTCAGAATTTTTTCCTCTCTTTGTACTTTTACTTTTGATACTTTTGAGTACATTTTAACACCAGATAAATACTTTTGATACTTAAGTACATTTAAGATAAGCTACTTTAAGACTTTTACTTAAGTAGTTTTCTTATGGGTGACTTTTACTTTTACTAAAGTCACTTTTAAGATCGATATCTGTACTTTTACTTAAAGGGATACTTCACCCTACAGCGATCTGGAGGTGCTAGTAGCTTCTCCCAGACATTTGTAGAACAGTGAGATATGTTTAATACATGCCTGGCTAGTGTAAGAGCAAGATTTGAAATTTCGCGGGGAATTTTCACTCGCTGACGTCACCCCATGGTATGAATCGACTGTGGATATAGGAAAATGCATGTAGGCGT